>PVJC01006172.1:0-55986 GCA_004026665.1 Murina feae | reverse complement strand
CCTCCACCCCGAGTGCACAAATTTTTGTGCACCGGGCCCCTAGTATAATATAATAGCAGCATAAAAAGGCTATTACACAGCACTGTGGTGCACGGAGGACAGAGTGATTGACTGTGACTGACGTTGGGGGTGGGGCTAGGAGCAGCAGCAGAGGTGACATTTGCCCAGAGGACCCCAGGCCTGGAGCCCGAGCCCAGAGCCTAGCTGGGGAGGGAGAAATGGGGAAGCTAAGGTTGTCTGCGGAGAATGGACAACTTCAGTGGCTGGCAGGGAGGCAGGGACTAGGTTATCAAGTGTCTTTTATGCCAGGTTACAGGGTTGGGGCATTTTCCTGTAGATGAAGGGAGATTTGATGGGTCTCGACAGAGGCCTATGACAACATCTTAGCTGTGTTATCTGCTAGCAATCTACCAAATCAAGCTAGCACTTGAAAAGTCAGTGCAGCAAAATCTCTGGTTGTCTCGTACTGCTGATTTTGAACCTGATTTTTTGGATGCTGTGGAATGAGATGGGATCAGAGATGTGGGGAGCATTGTGACACATGCCCCTGGGGTATTGTGAGGGTGCAAGAAGCCAGGGTCATGGGCAGTGCTGGCTGGAAGCTGCTGGTGTGTGGGTGAGGAATCACAAACAGAAATCATGTGGAATCTGAGAAAAGCCTCAGGAGGGCTTACCTGATGGAAGTCCATCAGGCAAGTTTCTTGTATTTCAATTTCTTCTAAAATTCAGCCATTGTTGTAGCATTTACTTTTTTCTTTGTAATTTTTTTTTTGCAGACATTTCATTCTGGTCTGTTGATCAAGCTTTCTATTTTGGTTTTTACTACCAAATGGCTTTAATTACTGCTTTAAAAATCATTTTAGCATCTGTTGTACAAGTCCCCTTATTATTCTTATTCAAACTTTCCTGGCTTTTCTTGTATTTTTAATCATATGGAGGCGCCTAAGTCTCATCTTCTGAAATCCTTTTTTTCCTTCAAAAACAAAAAATCTTGTGAATTTTATTGTCATGATGTTAACTTTGTAGAATCATTTAGGAGAAGGAAGCTGGCATTTTTTAAAAATGCTGTGTCTCCATTTATTCAATTACGTGCATTTTCTCAGTGAAGTTTTATGGTTTTATTCACATGGAATTGGCAGATTTTTGTTACATTTTTTTTCTAGCCATTTGTCATGAGGAAGATATGTTTTTCTAATACACATATATTTTAATTACCACTTTTTGAAGACTATTTAGGTTGTGCTTATTTATTTCAGTACAAGTCTCCTTACTGAATCCTTTCTATTCTCTCTTCTTTTTATCTTGCCATGGAAGTTTCCTCCTCTTTCTTATTTATTAAGCTTTTTTTTTTCCTAATCAGAAGTGGGTGTTGAATGTTGCCAGAAGACTCTGGCAACAATTGAAATAATATTTTTCCTTTTGATCTGTGATGGGTTATGAAAATGATGAATCATATGCATGTTCTCAGTATTTAGTCACCCTCTGTTCCTTGGTCACTCAGCGTGCTGCTGGGTTTCATTTATGCACAGGCTATCCAAATCCCAAACATTTGTTATCTCTCAGTAACGTTTTCAGTGCCAGCGCACTTCTGAGAGCTTGTCTCTCTGTGGGCCCCTGCATCCTCCTCCTCTCCAGCTCGAGGAGGGTGCTCATGTGGTTGTAGGAGATGGAGCATGGTAACCACCAAAAACCTCCCGCCAGCCCAGCCTGGGAGCTGAGGCCACGATGTCACTGGAGATGGAGAGTCAACGGGATTTCTCTCAGGGAAGGGACTTAGATGGGCACTGGTTGTCCAGGAGCCCGGGCAGCATGTGGGTTGAGGTAGGTCACAGCCTGGTTGGGAGAGAGGACCTGAGCTGCTCTGAACCAGGGCCTTGATGGGGGCTGTGTGTGTGTGAGGGTGGGGGGTGGGGGGAGGGGACAGGGATGGGGGGTGATTATATAGTGAGATTACATTGTAAGTACAAGTTTGAGCCTAATTGTTATATATTTTCCTAAAGTATAAAAATTAGTCACAAGCATAATTTTTTAAAAATAAATCTTTATTGTACAGATTATTACAGATGTTCCTTTTTTTTTAAACCCCCATAGCTCCCCTCCACCTGGTTCCCACCACCCCCCATGCCCTTACCCCCGCCACTGTCTTCATCCATAGGTGTAAGATTTTTGTCCAGTCTCTTCCCATACCCCTCACACTCCCTTCCCCCCCGAGAATTGTCAGTCCATTCCCTTTCTATGCCCCTACTTCTATTATATTCACCAGTTTATTCTGTTCATCAGATTTTTTTATTGACTTAATTATTAGATTCACTTGTTGATAGATATGTATTTGTTGTCACTTTGTTGTTCATAATTTTTATCTTTACCTTTTTCTTCTTCTTCCTCTTCTTAAAGAATGCCCTTCAGCATTTCAAATAATCCTGGTTTGGTGGTGATGAACTCCTTTAGCTTTTTCTTATCTGTGAAGCTCTTTATCTGACCATCAATTTTACATGATAGCTTTGCTGGGTACAGTAATTTTGGTTGTAGGTTCTTGCTATTCATCACTTTGAATATTTATTGCCACTCCCTTCTGGCTTGCATGGTTTCTGTTGAGAAATCAACTGAAAGTCGTATGGGTACTCCCTTGTAGGTAACTAACTATTTTTCTCCTGCTGCTTTTAGGATTCTCTCTTTGTCTTTTGCCCTTGGCATTTTAATTATGATGTGTGTTGGTGTGGTCCTCTTTGGATTCCCTTTGTTTGGAGTTCTCTGCACTTCCTGGACTTGTAAGTCCATTTCTTTCACCAGGTAGGGGAAGTTTTCTGTCATTATTTCTTCAAATAGGCTTTCAATATCTTGCTCTCTGTCTTCTTCTGGCACCCCTATAATTCTGATGTTGGTACACTTGAAGTTGTCCCAGAGGCTCCTTACACTATCTTCATATTTTTGGATTCTTTTTCTTGTTTGCTTTTCAGGATAGGTGTTTTTTGCTTCTTCGTATTTCAAATCTTTGACTTGGTTCTTGTGATCCCCTAGTCTGCTGTTGGATCTCTGTATATTATTCTTTATTTCAGTCAATGTATGCTTAATTTCTGACTGGTCCTTTTCCATTTTTTTGGTATTCTCATTAAGATCCTTGAAAGTCTCACTTAGTTCCTCGGAAGTTCGTAGGAGATTCTTGAGTAGCCTTATAACTGTGGTTTTGAACTCCATATCCAGAAGTTTGATTTCCTCCTTTTCTTTCATTTGTGGCCTGTTTATTTGTATCCACATTTAGGCTGCTTCCCTGTGTTGATAGAGTGGCTTTGTGTGGTAGGTGCCCTCTTGGTCCCAGTGGCTCAGCCTCCCCAATCTCCTGGGGTGGACACTCTTGGTGTATGCCTTTGAGGGCTAGATGCACAGTCTTGTTGTAGTTAAGCCTTGCTTGCTGTTGGTATCACTGGGAGGAAATGATCTCCAGGCCAATTGATTGTGAGAACCTGCTGTGTCTGTAGTGGAAGAACTGCTATGCTGGAGACACCCTTATGGGGCAGGACTTGCTTCAGTGGGGCTTTGGTGCTCACTGAGTCTGCCTCTTGAGTGTGTCCCTTATGGATGTGAGGAGTTGAAATCTGGTATCTGGCCAATGGGTACACTGGCTCCTGGATCTCCAAGGAGGTGCAAAGTCAGCTGCTGTGTGAGTCCACCTAGGAAGTGGTACAGCGAAATCTATAGATTTCTCCTCCTTGTTTGAGATTTGGAACTTTTGGAGTTCTCTGTCCCAGCTGCAGTCTGTTAGGTTAGGCTACAGGCAGACAGGCACACAGATTGGGTGGGGTTGTAAATTGGGTGGGGCGGGGTCTCAGAGAATCACCAGGGTGGAGCAAACCACAATGGCTGTCCCTCAGCCATTTCTGTGGCTTCTCCACGGCTTCTCCGCATTTTGGCGTCTCTGTGTTTTGGCATCTTCACGCCCTTGAGTCCCCAAGTCTTGGAGCTCCGCATCAGTGATCGCTGCGAACAGCTCCGCTAGAACATCACTCTTGCCTTCTGCCCCGAAACGAGTTCAGTGCAGCCCCGGAGCTTGTATTCCCCTTCCCCAGACCCAAGTGCCGCCACCACCACCATTTTGCACGTGTCAGTACCTCTCGGTTCTTGGTGCCTTCGCACCTTCAACCCAGTCTCAATGCACTCCTTCTCTTGCCTTCTAGTTGTAAACCTTCCACTCCCCTGGTTCTGGAGGATGGCTGTTTAGCTTTATAGTTGTAGTTTTAATATGGTTGTGGGAGGCAGTGCATTCAGGTATATACCTTATGCTGCCATCTTGGTTCTCTGCCACAAGCATGATTTTTAATGGTGCCTAATGTAATCATATTGATTAACCATAGTGTGTGAAGCATATTTTTAGTGTCGAACACTTTGGTTGTTTCATCCTGTTGGGACAGGAGTGGGGACAGCCATTACTATGGTGCTGTGGCAAACAGCCATGTGAGTGTATCCACTCATATGCTGTCTGTCCTCAATACCTCCTTAGTCTTGGGCAAAATTTCCCTAAGTAAAGTGACTGGGTCAGAGGGTGAACATATTTAAGACCCTTCATGAATGTGAAGGCACATTATTTCCGAAAGAATCGACACCTTGGATCTCTTTGTATCTAACACAATAATAGACTGATGAGAAAAAAAGAGACTCCTTGAAAGGTCTTGAAATAAAAATAATTTCAGAGTTCATTCAACTTTTTTTGTGTGTATGATTGAAAAGAAAAAACAAAACCAGAACCAAAAGCCAGACACCATTCTGACCCATCTTGAATTGGAGCGTGCCTGGTGCTGAGCCTTTCTGGCCCCGATGCCAGTGTGGACTTTCTGTCCTGTCTGGACTTGAACGATCAGAGTCATGGACAACAGTCAATAACGCCGTGTTCGGCAGTGAATGCCAGTGTTTGATAGTGAATGAGAGGCACACGAAAGCTGAGCTTGACCTTGTCTCCCCCGCCAGCTACACCGTGGGCATCGTCCAGGAGAACAACGACCAGGTCTGGAAGTTCCAGCGGTATTTCCTGGTGCAGGAGTACTGCAACCGCCTCAACATCCCCTTCCCCTTCGTTGTCTTCGCCTACTTCTACATGGTGGTGAAGAAGTGCTTCAAGTGCTGCTGTAAGGAGAAGCCCATGGAGCCTTTGTCCTGCTGTGAGTGCCGCACCATGTGTGCTGGGATGAGAGGCGGGATTAATTTCAGGGGTGTGCCTGGTCC
This sequence comes from Murina feae, assembly GCA_004026665.1. Classification (NCBI taxonomy): domain Eukaryota; kingdom Metazoa; phylum Chordata; class Mammalia; order Chiroptera; family Vespertilionidae; genus Murina; species Murina feae. The sequence continues at coordinate 50,772 of PVJC01006172.1, read as the reverse complement.
CTGGCTCAGCTATAAGGGCTTATTCAGCTGCCTCCCCACTCACGTCTGTCTGTCTGTAAAACTTGGGCATCGATCGGGCCAGCCTAGTAATTAATTGAGACCCTGTTGTCCCTCTGCCAGAGCAGTCCTATTTGGGGAAATAACTTTGGGGTGGACATGATAATCATTTAAATAGTATGTTGAACAAGCATGATTTATAGGATGTTGCTGCCCTTGGCTGCTGTGAAATTTATTCTCTGGGAGGCGTTAGGCTTGACCCCCTCAGGGCTCATGACTTTTCTGGTTGCTCTTAAGGAATTAGAAAGCTCCCAATGACTTTACTTGGTAAAATAGTTGCAACTTAGAAATTAGAATGTACAGTGCACTCTAGTAAGCAGCCCATTAGTCGCCATTCAGAGGAGAGACTCCCCCTGTATGCTCACATCCTTTCAGCTGGTGGAGTTGTCAGGAAAGGGACCATTGGCTTTTCCCTATCTTTCTGGCTTCTCCTCTTCCCCGCCAGCTGCCATTACTGACCCTCAGCATGCGGGGTGGGCTGTGGGGGAAGGAGCAGGAGATCCTGTCTAGAAACAGTGGTCTTGGTCACAGCTGGTTCCATGCTCTCTAGCCCAGCATATGTTTGAAACTGACCCTTTACTGTGGGGGCACTTGGTGGGTCCCTTGGCAGTGGCCTGGCTGCCCTCTCACCACAGTTCTGGATGTGGCAGTGCGTTCCTAGGGCCTGCCCCTGGGCCTCTGGTGTCCAGGGTCCACTGGGCACGTTCTTCCTGTGGGGCCCCACTTCCTTCAGGAAGGCAGGAGTCATTGTGTCTACAGGTGAGTCTGTTCTCTCTCTCATGTGCTCACCCACCTCCTCAGCCCTGACAAACTCTGGGTTGTAGGCAGGTCTCTCCCAGGCGCCTCTCCTTCCGCTGCTCTGGGAGCCAGGACCTCTCACTGTTGGATTCTTGGTCACACTTGCCACCGTGCAGACAGCAGGCACCCAGCTCTGCCGCATCAGGCTAGTCTCCATACTGAGTGGTGTTTCCTTTGCCACTCTCCTCCAATGGATACGTCCCAGGAGTGATTTGAATGTCTGCTGTTTTCCTTCCTTGAAGAGAATCTTTTCCGAGCCCTTCCCCTTTAAGCAGGATCTGTGACAGGTGTGGATGTTAGCGAGATGCACAAACTTGGTGCCAGAAATGACCTTTTAGCCATTTGGGAAAGAAGTAGGTGCCGCAATCAGTGTTCATGAATGATTCAGTTAGTCTCATCACATACTCTACACAGCCACCAATGAAAAAGTTCTCATGCAGCGTCTAAACAGGTGCTCAGTAAGATAGAGGCTATCCTTGTCCTCGAGTGGGGCTCAGGATCGCAGGGAGCAGAACAAAAATGAAAAGGCTTTCATTGAGAAGTGTGGGGAGTGCTAATTTTCCAGAACGTGCAGGGCTCCATGAGTTACACTATGGACACTTAAACCCAAGACTGGGGTGAGTCAGGGAAGACTTCTTGGAAAGAAATTGGGACCCAGAGGATGAGCTGGAATTAGCCAGACGAAGAGGCAGAGGCTGGGAGGGAGTCCCCGTGTGAGGCGTGGCCAGGAAGAGGAGGAAGTTAGGTCAGATGAGACCAGAGAGGGGTCCCTAGAGCTGAGGGCTGCAGAAGGACTAATGCAAGACCCCAGGCCACGTTCCACAGCCAGGTTCTAGCTCCACACAGTCCCCAGCCCACAGCCCACCATGTCACAGTGTCATCCTAAATCCCAGGGAAAATGTAGACAGAAGGTATACAGTACTGCAAGAGGTGGTGACATAAATCACAAAGCACGCATCACAATACCTCTCTGTCGACTGCATTTGTTTCCCTCAAGGTGGAAGTGAACAAAGAATCCCAGATCACCATGTGAAGTGATGCCCCTTAGACCCTGACACTCATTCTCATGACTCGGGGAGGAGCAGTCAATTTGGAGTTTGGGGGACACGGAGGGTCTTACAATGTGTCCCCTCTAACTGAAGCACTAGTGATAAAAAAAAAAAAAGTCTCAAAGTCTTTTGAGGGCAATCAAGGAAGGGAGTGATCTAAGGTAGAATCTGGCACAAATAATTAGCAGCATACAATCAGGTTGTTCTTGTCTCATATTGGTTTTGCCAGGATGAGATAGACACTTTCTGCCTTGTTCGTGGCTTGTGCCCGCTGTCCTGGGTGCTGTGTGGCCTGTGGCTGCTGGGGGCATGTTTGCGTTTCCCTCGGGTCTTTTCTCTGTTGTACCCGATGAAAGGATCCCTAATGCCATCAGCCATTCATGTTTCATATCAAGGGGATAATTCTGTCACTTCTGTGGAACCCAAATATTTAGACGATTCAAAAAGTAAAAATTGGGACTTTACAACCTACCCATGATCATTGGAGGTCATTAAGAAAAATCTAACTTGCCAAGAACCATCAATTTTTGTGTGTGTGGAGTTCCTTAACTACATAGAAATGGAAGAAAGCATGAACGTGATCCTCACTATTGGTCATAATATATTTTTGTGCTATTCCTGAAGCTATGACCCCTAATGTCTGACTTTCGGGATGTAAATATGCCAATGATTCCCAACTCATGTCACAGGTTAAAGAATCCTCTTAGTCTAAGGTGACCAGATGTCCCACTTTTGGCGGGACAGTCCCAATTTTTAACAATTTTTCGCGCATCCCGCGGAGTTTTAAAAAAGTCCTGATTTTTGGAAAGAAGGCACGACAAGTTAGGGAACGGCGGGAGAACGGGAAGGGAATATATGGTTTTTGGCAGCCAAGTGCTCAATGGTGTCCGGCTTTACCAATATTAAAATCTGGTCACCTTATCTTAGTCATCTCTTTTAATAGCATTTTTAAGGCATTAAATGTCACTGTTGGGCCATCATTAGCTATCACACCTGTGTAATTGCCTTTCTTGATGAAAAGTGTTTTGATAATTCAGATAAGCTGCTGATTTTCTCCCCATCATTTCACCTTGGGAGACAGAGTGAGTCATTTTGGACTAAAAGAATGGAAAGTCTTCCTATCAGAGATGGAAGCCAGGCTCTGGAATTTTACTGTACTCAAGACCAGACCCGAGGTCAGATGCACTTGGTGACTTGACTCAGAGCTATCTCTGGCTGCCTGACTCCGACTCACGAATGAGTGTCTACAGGGCCCCGGGGAAGGCTATGGGAATAGCCTATTCCTTAAGATTGGGAAGCAAATGAATTGCCAACTAGAGACTCTGGCCAGGAGTTTTATGTATTTTTCCTGAATGGTTCCAGAGGAAAAACAAGCAGCAGTTGAAAGGTGCAGGGAGGAAGATCCGGACTCTGTGTGAATCAAATACAATGTCTAACAATTAGTGCTGTCTGGGGAAAAACTGAATAGCTGAGTGAGCTAGCGAATGCCTCATCACTAGTTGTGTTCTGCTTGGGGAGGGGCTACAAGGGGTGAAGGTCCGGTCTCCTAAGATACACTGTGCTCACTCCAAGTTCAGTAGAACCAGGAAACTGAGAAGCCAGCAAATGGATAGGAGCTTCAGCTTGAGGAAGCAAATGGGTCAGAAATAACCCGGTTAGCCTGCACCTGTCTCCCCCTGTGGGCCTGGGAGAGTGATGATTTTACATGTGTGAGCCACAGACACTCGCTCTTCAAACAATTCTTACTCTCAGGAAGAAATAAAGAAGTGGGGATGGGAGACCCCCAAAGGACGGATCCTTTCTGCACACAGTGCAGTGATGAGGGGAAGGAGGGAGCCTGGCCCTGTACTCACCACTGGCTCATTTGTTCCTCCTTAGAAATCTCTAATTCCAGAAACTGCAGTGCTCTGTAGGTGCCACAGCCTCTCATGGTAATTTGTATCCTAAATTTACTTTGCATTTGCCTCCAATGTTGGGAAAGTCGTGGAATTTAAGCTTGAAATTGCTCTTCTTTGGAGAAAAAAATGCAAGGTTTTTCAAGTAACTTTCAGAAAAGGTGGGATCCAAATTTCCATTTTTGGTGACATAATTAAGTAAAAAAAAGTATGCTAGCCAGTAATTGTGTCTTTTATGAAAGTTATTGTTTTCCATGATTAAAAAGTAATCGATATTCATTAATAGGACATTAGAAAAATATAGAAAAACACAAATAAGAAAGAGAGGGCACATGTAACCCACGACCCAGAATTAAATATTGTTAACATACTGATATTTATCCTATTATTCTGTCTGGGAGTATGATAATTTGATCTGTGCACATACATTCATAATTTAATTTTTCATTTAACTAATAATACATCATGACCATTTTTCAAATTCATAAATAAAAATCTGCATGACGATTTTTAACTGGAATATTCCAATGTATCAGTGTACATTAATTAATTTTACCAGTCTCTTCTTAAACATGTAGATTTTTCATCTTCTTTGGTATCATATACTATTATGATAAACAGTTCTATGCATTCATTGTTTTAGCACATCAGTGGTTTTTCCCCTTGGAACTATTTCTATATGAGAAATTTCTAGACATGTAAGCCTTCGAATATTGTCTGGGCTCCCACTCATCCCCACTCCTTGAGGATGTAACATGTACAGATTTCCCAGCCTCTGGGAAGCCTGTTTATCTCCCTCGTTGTCAGCACAGGATATAGTCATTATTGAAGACCTGGCTACTTCTCTGGGTTGGTTGGTGAAAATGCTATGTCATAATTTCCACCAGCATTTCCTGATAAAGTTGGGCCATTTATTCTTGGTCCTTTGTCATTCTTGCTCTGGCCACCTGCATCCAGGAGTGCCTTATCCTTTCTGTGCTGATTTTTAAAAAAAATATATTTTTATTGATTTCAGAGAGGAAGGGAGAGGGGGAGAGAGAGAGAAACATCAATGATGAGAAAGACTCATTGATTGGCTGCCTCCTGCATACCCTTACTGGGGATTGAGCCTGCAACCCAGGCATGTGCCCTGACTGGGAATCGAACCCAGGACCTCTTGGTCCACAGGATGACACTCATTCCACTGAGCCACCACAGCCGGGCTGTGCTGATTTTTAAAGCCCTCCTCTTAGGCTCCTCCATACATTTTAGTTAGAGGAAAAGGCATTGGAAATGATGCTGTTAGGAAAAATACAATAGAAAGAGATTCAGTTAGGAGTTATTTTCTAAAGTGAATAACCACCATTTAAAAATAAGTCTTGAGGGAAAAATGAGAAAAAGAAAAGAAATAAGTGTGTATTTGCTGTGTAGGTTTTGCTACAAATCCGCTAACTGCATTTGGCTGTCTTTGACTCCCAATGAATTATTTTTAAATTCAGGAAGATTATACAATTCTCTCTAAGCTCTCACATGTTGAGGAACAGATTTACAGGTAAAAACTAAGTGCATTTGTTCCAAGCAGACACCTGTTTGAACATGCGAAGATGGCAGTCCGTGGCACTGTACCTGAAACACAGGTGACATGCTTCTCCGTTCTCTTGCTTGTCTGCTGTCGGACAGGTGAGGCACTGCAGGAAGCTGAGCTAAGACTGCGGGAACATGCCCCAGACCCATGGAGTAGCACACCCGGGCTGCCCTCGGAGGAAAAGATGAGATCTGAGAATTTTCCTGGAGGTCACAGCTCAACAGGGTGGCAATGTCAGACCTTATTTGCCTCTCTTTCAAAATTTCTATCCCTATCTTAAGTTGAGGGCAGGCAACCCATCAGTAAATACACACATGCACGCACACTCACATATATGCCTAAGCAACAATTTGACCATTTGACCAGTAGCTATGATGCTCACTGACCACCAGGGGGCAGATGCTCAATGCACTGGCATGGACACATGGAACAGACTGATGAATCTCAGAGGAAAGGGGGAGAGAGTGGGGGGAAGAGATTAACCAAAGATCTTATATGCATACTGGCCTGTGAGGATCAGGCCGAAACTGGCAGTCCGACATTCCCTGAGGGGTCCCGGATGAGAGCGGGTGCAGGCCAGGCTGAAGGACCTCACTGGTGCATGAATCCATGCATTGGGCCTCTAGTTTAACAGAAGGATCCAGGTAGCATTTGTATGTCATCAGAATGGAAGAAGAGCACAATGAAATGAGAACCAAATTCACTAGTGAAATGGATATGCTAAGTCACAAACCACCGAGACAAGCTTTGGGTCGCTCTATGTTTAGAATGGAGATTGCATTCCTATGTCATGCCAGCAGAGAAATTCATCAATATTCCATCTCTCTGCAGCTGTAACTAGTAAGTAGCATTAGTCAGATCAGCCTAGTAGCATTAGTCAGATCAGCCTGCCCAGGACGAATTGGATTCTCCTGGCACCAGCATCACCAAAACACCCAGTGGGTGTTGATTCAGGAGCAAGGGGTAAATGAAACAATTTGAATGTTTTCCTTTGTCTCATTATTCAAGGTTTCAAAAATGAAGACAACGAGACTCTGGCATGGGAGGGCGTCATGAAAGAAAATTACCTTGTCAAGATCAACACCAAAGCCAACAACGACACCTCAGAGGAGTATGTCCATCCTTGGTTTCTGCTCTACAAGGTGCCCTGTGTACCCAGCTGGCAGAACGTAGGCAGCTGATCTGAGCAGCTCTCTAGAGAGAAGTTTTATAGCTGAGAGCAGTCACACCCAAAGCTATTACCCAGGCAGTTTCGGATGTCAAACAGTAAACATGGGGTCAGCTTTGCAGGGAGGGGCAAACCACCAGCCTGCCGTTCTGGTCGCCCTTCTAGGCCCCGGGGAGGGAGTCTTTGGAGCCTGCAGAGCAGGGCCCTAAAACCTGGTGACAAGAGTGTAGGCCCCTCTGCCATGGCTGCAGAGGTGGGTTCCGGGAAGACCCTCAGGTAATGGGCAATGGGTATCACCAGGCAGATGCCACACACCTGGGATGGAGTAGAGACATTAGAAGATGGAAAAAACCATCCCTGAGAAATCCTGGATCACATGCAGCCGTTATACACATCCCATAGAACCAGCTAACACACTAAATCCATAGATGGTCCACATATCATGTGCTATGTAGGGCTGCTAGGAGCGTGCCTTTCTTATCATGTGAGCTACATGGTTTATGGTCACATGGCACAAATACTGAGCACTCCAAACACACCTCAAAATTCACTGTAACAAAAATGAGTAAATATAAGCAGCACATGAATCCCATGGGTGAGCCTCAGCACAACCATTGGGGAGCATGGGACGTGTGCTCTTTCTCTCTGAGTGACAAGGCAGACACCCTAAGCTTTCTCCATTTCCAGAGTCTGAGACCCTGGCTTCAGAAGGGAGGGATGGGCCCTATGGACCACCTTCTACCACTCCATCCCCACGGGTAGCGTCTATTTGCTGCACTTCTAGCTGGGGTGAGAGTGGAATTCTGCTTCGTTTGGGTATTAGGGAGAACGTTAAAAAAGGTAACTACAGCTGACATTTAGTTGGAAATGAAAATGATCTGTATTTTTCTCTTTAAACGACTGGAAAATGGAGCCTAATAGCCCTTTCTCAATCTCTCTCTTTCTCTGCCCCTTGAAGAATGAGGCATCGGTTTAGACAGCTGGATGCAAAGGTATCATTTTGTTTATAGTTTGAGAAATATTATTTTCATCTCTGTTATCTTTGAGCTTTCAGCGAGAGGCAGTGGTTATGGTCCAAAATTAGAGAAATTTATTTTTTAAAAAGCACATGTGACTCTGTTCATACTCAGCTTCCCTGCGTAACGTCCCCTGGGTGCTGGAGTGGACTTGCTTCTCAGATGCACGAATACACATGTGAGCATTAGGCACAGGCAGAGCAGGCCTGGACCTGGCCTGATGTCCCTTCCACCAGGGTATTGGTCCAAGCAGCCCAGGCCAGCCTGGCTTCAGGTCAGGGAGGAGCAGACTACTGCTTGCTGAGGAGCATGTGCGCAGGGAAAAGGGACCTTTGGAGATATGCTACTATAGTCGTGTATCTTATTACGGCCACTCTCATTCCCATGTTGTATTGTTGCTAATTTTTAATTGAGGGGCCGGGAAGACACCTAAGTTATTGGACTTGAGTACTGTACACAAATGATCATGCTAGGATGTACATCATGTTTATACCAGCGGAGGTCAGGAAATATTTATAGAATATTAGGAGAGCGTATAAAAGGAGCAATAGGGGATCGTATTCTAAGACTGCTTCCGTTAGACAGATGCAATATGCACTCCATAGAAAACCTTATATGATATATTCGCCTTTCCATATTAAGTATTTCTATTGAAATATATGGTCTGCTGCTTCTGTGCCTAGACCACAAAGCACATCCAGTTTACTGAGCACCTGCCATGTGCTGGCAGGGGCTCAGGGCCATCGAAGCCGGCCTGGCCCCTGGATCCATGCCCGGACCCTTGTTCAGTGGTCTGCATGTGGGAGCATTTGCAGCGGGGGATTGTGGGAACAATTCCCTGTGCGGGATCCTCATGCTTTCCAGATTGCCTGGTTTGGGGAACACAGGAGCTAGGGACTTGTCCAGGTGTTGTGTTCGTAGAGAAAACAGGCTGTTTTTGTTGTTGTGTTGTGCTCTTTTACTTGTGGGTTCACTTGGGTGGCTTTGGCAGGAGCTGACGGAAAGTAGGGGTTGGGCCAAAGCTTCAAAAGCCACTCCTCAGTGCTGACCCTGTTTTGGGGCAGAGAATGGCCAGGACAAGGCAACCATGGGCCGGGGCAGAGCCTTGGGCCTCCTGGACACCCGCTGAGTCTGGGCAAAGGTCATCCCAGGCACTGGACAAGCTGACCTGACTCCGGGGACCAGGGAGACCTTCCCACCAGTGAGGGTCTGAGCAGGGGGCACCATCAGAGGGAACAATGGACTTGGACAGTGGAGGTTGTGGGAGGTGGGGGCTCAGAGAGTCATATATCATGAAATCCCATTGAAGGCTGTTTACCCACATGTGCCAGTCAGGAGTCTCCAGGGACCTCAGAGAAGCACTTGTAGATTCTGTCTCCTGAGCATGCCCCTGGCTATGGAGCTCACGCCCTTTGCTGGTTCTGCAAGAAGCCCAGCTAGGCCATGCATTCTCTAGGTTTGGGAAGGAATGGACAGGCCTCAGGGAAGACTCAAACTTCACAGCACACAGCATGGGCTGTCCACACCCACAGGGTTTCATACCTCTCCCCGCTTCTTGTCCTGCTTCTCTGGCCTCCTCCCCTGTTTATTCCCTCTATCTTCTACACCTCCTCTTCTGAGTCTCCATTTCATCCAGATAATGTTTAGGGATCATCACTTGTTTCTTTAGCAAGCTCTTGGAACCTTACACCCTACTTTAAACAGCTTATTAAAGCCATTCTACCATCAATAAACAGAGTTCTCAAAGCCCCTCTGGTGAATAAAGAATCTCTCCACCTCATTGTTTTACCAGAAAACAATGGCACAGATGCCTGTAAGTCTGTAGGTAGGGATATTACACGGTCTTCCTTATTTCAGGGAGCCACTAGCCCTTATAGTTTCTTTTTGTTCTTTAAAATAGAAAGTTAAATGAAGGGATTCTTACTGAAAATAAGCCCAAGATTTTCGCTGAGTAATATAGCAAAGTAGAAGCCAACTGTACACAAAAGGCATTATGTCTATAACTTTTACCAGGTGCACAATGATGGCATATAATTTTAAGTGAGATTCGTGCATCTTGTGAAATAAACTTATGAAATATGTATGTACCAAAAATAATTTTATTATGCCTTTTACAGAAATTGTTTTACCACTTATCCTGTTTTTTGTTTGGTGTTTTTTTTTGGTGTGTGTGTGTGTGTGTGTGGAGGGACACTTTGCAAACACTTGATTTATTCATATTACATATTATTTTTATTAGTATTATTCACATATCAAAGTACAACTTTATTGGTATCTTATAACTATATTCATATTTGCTACATATGACATTATTTCTAAATATTATTTCTCTGTTGTTAAAATCTATTATTTCCATGTAGGAATCACTAGTGATTTGCATTTGAGTTAAACTAATGCTAACTGGTGCGAATGGTCATCTGTTAGTGATGTGAGTTCAGAAAGTAAGCGGTGGGCAGGGCCTGAAACATTACCTCCCTCGCTGTCCCATTCCAGGCATGGACCACACTCACTCATACACACATCTGTTTCATGGAAAAGCTGTAGAGTGGTAATTTAAAATTCAAAGTTGGAAAATTGATCTTAACATCAGTTTTTTTTCTTTTCCCCCAAGCTTAATGATCTCAAGGGTCTTCTGAAAGAGATTGCTAATAAAATCAAATAAAACTCATGGACTGCAATGGAGAAAATTCTAATAATAACAAGGTAAGTCATTTGAATGGCTTTTTTTCTCTGAAAATGAACATATATTAAGACTAATTGAAAATTACGATCTTTTTTCTCAGTTATTTTATTTTCACTTATTGTCAGATTTGAAAATAATGTGTTGTGTACAAAACGTAAACAATATTGGGTTATAGGAAGGAACAAGAGGAAGCGCCTGGTCACGTACACTTCCTGCGCTGACTTCACTCTCGGGCCAGCAGTGGGCTCATGTACAGTTCCGGATGTTTTAAATGCACTGGCAACCCGGGCAGCTAATTTGGTATTCGCTGAATCAAGGTCACACTGTTCTGAGATGTGGCATTTTCTTCTTTCTTATCTCTATATCACGGATGTCTTTACAGATTAGTGCCTAAAAATGCACCTCCTTGTCATGACCCGTCATTTATGTTTGCTGCTGTGGGACAGGCAAATGTCTATGTCTTGTTTGTTTTGCTATCAGCAAATATATATTGATCACCTTTCACTACCAAGCATGTTCTAGTAAGGCACTCAAGGTTTTCAGCAACTGCTCATTTGCACAACTTGATTACCTGGCCAAGTTGAATCCAAGACTTTGCTCTCTGGTCCTCCCATTGGCTTTCATTATCTTTTCCCATTATCTGCCCAGATTCTGAAATCAATGCTTTAAATGGTGCTGCGGAAGCAAAGACCTAGGAAAAAAGCAGCGGGCATTTCATTTGAGTAGATTTTGTTTTTGAGAAAGTGAATTGTAAAGAATGGAAATCCATAGGCTCACTTCTCTCCCTCCCTCCCTCTCTTCCTCCCTCCTTCCTTCCTTGCCTCCTTCCCTTCCTCTCTGCCTCCCGCCCTTCCTTCATCTATCCTTCCCTCTCTCTCCCTTCCTCCCTCCCTCCCTTTCTCCCTTCCCTTAATATTTACGAAGTGCCTACTAAGGCTGAGAGAACTGCCAGGACCTATGCTGAGGCGCAGACACTGAGTCCTGCCTGCACATTAAGTCCACTGTAGAATTTCTATCCACCGAGTGACTGGTACAGAGTAATTGTGACCATCAGGTCTCTTTCAATATATCTGGACACTCAATACTTTCCCTTGGGTTCTGATAACTATAAATCATGTTAACAAGCCCTCTATTAGGGGGAGACTTTGTTGGAATAAGATTAATGCATATTTTATGTCACCAGGAAGGCAGGTATAGCCTCCCAAGTTACTCAAGAAAAGAAACTTTGTATGTTTAGGAAGAATGTGTTTCAACTCTTTCATAATGGTGTTAAATGAAAACAATATTTTACCTTATAATAAGTTATAATTTGAGTTTTGGAACATTTGCCATTTTGTTAAGTTGTGATCTGATATATTTCATAAATCGGGAAGAGATAAAACAATTATAATGATTCTTAAAAACAATAGAGGTGAATTAACCAGAAAAAATTCCAAAACGAGACATGTATATCCATGTCTTACAACTCTGATCTCCACATCCTCATTCTTTTCCAAACTTGTTGACTGAGTAAAATGAGAAAACAGACTGGCTTCTTGTGAACTTGCCCTTATTACTTAATGAATGACAGTGACTTGGGAGAAGGACTTCCCTTCATTTCCATGTGACTCTTCGTGAAAGAAGGAGGATGAGAAGAGCACATGAGGAAACAGGGCGGTCCCATTCATTCTTGACCCCTGTGCCTTTTGGAACAATGAATTGGGCATGTCCAGTTTTTTGATAGACTTTTTCCTTCTGGATATAAGATCCATTTTCTTTTTTGTTTTTTATCTGTCTGGCATATCCTTAAGGCGTTTACTGAAAATGCAGCTTTCTAGGCAACCAGCTACATGCAGTAAGAGTGATTCTTCCTGTGCCTCTTTGGTGCCTCTCTCTCCTGAAGGGTGACGGTAACTGCCTTGGGCAGGGACAGGGAAGAGAACACCAACCCAGGTGGGAGTAATCTGACAGAAGAGATAGGATAGAAGCAGACACTTGGGAGCAGGTCTTTACCCATTGACCCATCTGGGCTCTTCCTCCCTGATCCAGTGACTCAGGATGAAATAGCAGACAGTTAGATATATATTTCTCCCGCACTGAGGTTGAAAGGAAGTAAGACCCGGGGTGAGAGGAAAGCCATTTGTTTTCTCATAGCTTTGTACTTAGGACCTGAGGATTACAGGGAGGGATGGTTACTGGAAATTGATTAATCCCCACACAGTAATCCATTGGTTCTTGCATTTACTGCACTGAAATTCTAGTTCAGTGAAATAACTTGACATTCCTCTGGGAGTCATCATAAAGCATCATTTTGATAATTACCGCAATTCTTAACTTCATTGTCAACTTATCCTTTCATTTATGCAGAAACCACCTAGTACTTGGGGACTTCCTGGGTCTTCACCCAGACAGAGGGAGCCTGGCCATTTGGCCCTGGTCATGCTGTTCCCACTGGCAAACTGGCGAAAAGTGTACCCACGACCAGCATATTACCCATATATTTGGAAGCAAATTGTATCCTGAGAATGTAAGTGGGGAGTCCATTCTCCACACAGCATTCTCCCTTTGTTCCCACAGACCTCTGAGTGGAAAAGACACAAGGAGGTTGACGACCCCCTTTGTTACTGAACGAGAACTGCTCAGCTGGGGGTCTTGAGCACCTGTGTGCTTGAACCTGAAGATGAGACGTGTGGTGGACTTCACTGGAGAAGGCGGAGATGAAGGAAGATGACCCTCATAGTGCTCCCTGAAGGCTGCCCTTTACCCCGTGGCCTCGGTGACCAGCACCTGCTGTTGATGGTTTCAAAGTCTGCTCCCTCCTTCTGCCTATACTCCCACTTTGGCCGTGCCTGTCCTAGGAGAACACGCCTCCTCAGAATACGAGCCTGGCCATGCTTTCCCCCTATGTCTGTATGGCTACTTCACTGATCTCCAATCAGTTCTCTGTTATTTTCCTTTTTGTATCATGTGGCTAATTCACTGGCATATTGTGAAAAGTCTCCCAAATCAGCTCACATTTTAAAACATGCTGTTGCAAGAAGAACCCACTCCTCCCAGGAAAAACTCTTTCCTCGCCTCATTCAGCCTTTTATCTCAGAGGAGGCGGCAAAGCTGCACCCTTCCCTCTCACTCACCTGACGCTCCAGCCAAAGGAAGCACCCTGTTCCTGACAATGTGCACATCACCCCAACGTGGAGCTTTGAGAGGCACCTCTGCTTTTCACGGGGTGCTCCTCCCTCTCCTCTTATTTATCATTTTCCCATTAAAAATAATTCGTGGGTATTATAGAAAAGTTAGACTACATGAAAAAGCAGGAAAAATAGAAATAATCCCACCACCTGAAGATAATCACTGCTCCATTTCAGGAGGCTTCTCCAAGCCTGTTCCTTTGCATGTTTTATCTCTCTTTTTAAATTTTACATAATCTCATTATGCCATATATACAATTTCATATAAGCTTTTACCAAAGATGTTTTCTTATAGCTGTGGCCTTCTTAAACACTACATCAATAAAAGCATAATATTCAGCCTCTAATGAGTTCCACAGTGTTGATCACCGAAGGCTGGTTCCAGTCGGGCTGTGGGATGAGTATCTGTGCGTGAATCTTTCTGCCACTCTGGAAATTTCCCACGGCTAGATTCCCACGAATATGTATTGATGATCAAACCACTTACAAGACTTTTTCATAAATGCACAGCAAATAGGAATTATTAACTTGAGTATAAGATAGGAGATATGTGAACCTAGAACTCTTAACATAAAATATTACATTTAATCTTTAGTGTAGGAAGAAGCCAATGTGCTTATTTAAATATTACACACAGTGAAGGCATTGGTAGAGAATTGGCGAGAATATCTTATTGAACCGGCCTGGTCCCAGCTTTCTCTGGAACAGGTGGCATCTTCACCCCAAAGAGATGAGCTACAGTACATAAGGCAATTCCAAATGCCCTAACCAGTTTCCTCTGCTTTGAATAAACTATAAACTTCAGCAGCTAAAAAAGAAAATCTTAGAAGGAAACTATTAAAAGATAATCTAATTAGAAAAACTACAAAAGCATAAACCAAATGATGAAAACAAAAACTGTTCTCCTGTTGTCTGGGCAGCGTCCTGACAATGAATGACTCCTCACAGCATTCATGCTGCTTGCAGGAAGGAGCACAAACAGCAACAGCCTTTGTACTTCAATCCCATTAATGGCCTAAAAGGGAATCTTTGTCATAGGGTCGATCAATTCATGGTTTTGGACACTGAAAATAGATGGGATCAAATTTACATGAGAAACATTGTCAGCCAATGGCATTTGGGAGATGTCTCTGTGAGAGAATGCCACTTTCATTTCACCATGGCAACTAGAACCTCTGCCTTTTCTAAAGCCACAGAGAGGAGGCTTACGTCATCTGCACACTAACCGGAACCATAAAGCACACCACACTGCATACACTCCTGCAGAGAGAGAACCCACAGGCCCAAGCCCATACCCTCAATTCAAGTAGGAATTTTGAATAAAATCAGTACATTAAATTGAAAACCTCCCCAAAGACAAAACTTAGCACAACTCTTGGCTGAGCCCCTTCAATTAAGCATTTGTCCATATTTTCATATTTCCACTGGCTGTGTTTCTGTTAGTTTAACACAGGCCTATGTGTGTCTCACCATCAGCAGCTAAAGTCGGTCTCTGTTGACACTGATATCAGAACTCAGAATTCACTCGTGTTGGAGAGAGAGGGGTGTTTGTTGCAGCTCGGCCTGGCCAGTAGATGTTTTTTTTGCAGGACTACTCTGTGCTTTCTGCACAAGAAGTCATCTTTTAAGTGTCGCTCATGAAAATCGCGCCATGGTTGAAGCACTTGTAACCCAAGGTGCTGTCTGTGTGTGGTCCTAAGGGCGCCCTGTGCACCTGTCCACGGCCACTGGTAGTCCAGCTTGGTTTCAATGAGTGGGGTAATGAATTAAATCATGGAGGAATTTCCATGTGTTGTTCTTGTAATTCTTTGAGAGTGAACAAAAGAGAATTCCTTAGTTTGGTCAGATTTATTTCTATAGAGACTTGGTTCTGGTGACTGGAGCTGACTTCTCTAAGCAGAGAAGATCCCGTGGCTCTGGTTCCTGCCAGCACAACCAGGTTTGCCCATGGCCCACCTTTTGTCACCCAGTTAGGCCCCACTTGTAGCCCAAGATCTCCAGCTTCACTGACCCAGAGCCACCCTCCTGCCCCCACCCCTCAGGCATGCCTGGCGATTGAGGTAACAGGGGTCTCCTGCCAGCTCAACCCCAGGTGATGACAAAATGCGGTCCATCGTCACTGAAGCAGGGTCCCCTGTTCCCAGGCCACATTTGCTCCAGGGAGGGTTGGGGACCTGTGTGTGTCATTCACCCCGCCCATGCTGTTTCTTCACTATCTTCATGGGACTGAACTTTGTGGTCGTCATGGATACACTCCCTGCCCACAACCTCTGTCTCAAAAACAAAAAGCTCAGAAGTGGGTTTCTCAACCGCACTGGATATGGGAGGAAAGCGTCCATGCCCTCTGACCCCAGTCCAGGCACAAGTAGATGGGCTGTTATTCTCTGAAGATGGAAATTGTTGGGGAAAACAGCCTTAGGTGGCCTCTCCAGGCCCTGCTCAGACCTGAGCAGACATTTCTGAAGCACAGTTGGTTTAGGATCAAGCTGGGGCTATGGGGTCTGCACGATCACATTCATAGCATCATTTAAAAATAACACCCCCTCCCCCCGTCCTACCGAGCTCTTGTTTGACAAGGAGGAATTTTCCTCGTCTAGTGGTGCAGTGCTGGGATTCAGAACTGTGGGACCCTCAGTGGGTTTTCTAACAGGTTGCAGGGCTGGGACTCAGAACTATGGAGCACAGTGGCTGACTGAGATTCCCAGCTTTGCTGTTTGCTTTACTAGTTTTTGTCTTGTTGAATTTCGAGGTGGGGGAATGGTGTTTGCAACGATTTTGTGTGGTTCATGAAAGGGACATTCCAGTGCTCATTTGCCTTCTCGCTTTCAAATAAGTACAAAGGAGCTAAGGATGCTGCTCCAAGCCCTGACTCCCCAGGCCTGTGGTCACTCTGGCCCCCAAGAGGCTAGAAGCCAGGAGTCTCTATCCCTGCCTCCTCCATCCTCTTTTCCCCAAATGTCTCCCCTTTTCACTCCAGCACTGGCAAATGGCTCTGATGTCTGGTCAGTTTTTCTTGGAGATGAGTAAGGAATAAAAGAGAAACTGGCCTCTGGGTTGATGGAGAGAGCTCTCGCCTCCAATTTCACCGCTTGTGTCCTCCGGACAAGCCTCCTGATTGAAGTAATACCACTGCAAAGTGGAAATCGGCCCCCGGTTCCCTCCGCCGCTCTCGGGGATTATTCCAGAAACAAGCTTCCTTTCAAGCTGGGCTGTCAGCTTCGTTCAGGTGGATCGGGCAATTTATGGAGCTGAGCCACATGCCTTCAGCGACCCAGAACTGAAGACACTGGGGAGTTCCCAGCTCTGGGCCAGGGGGAGAGAAGTCAAGGGGGAAGGGGAACAAGGGGCAGGGCTTCTGCACCCCCTTGGGTTTCCCTGACAGCCCACCTCCCCAGGGAGGCCCAGGCACCCCGCACACCAGCCTCTATGCTCCCTGAGGGACACTACCCCCTCCCATCAGTCCCACAACCCACTGTCCTTGGAGTGTCAGGAAGCAGGAGAATCTCATTCCACGGAAGAGCTGTTTCCAGGCCGGGAGGATGATTTTCCTTCCGCTCCTGGGGGCTCTCTGCCTTCCAGTCTCAGAATCCTAGACACGGTCCCTTCTTTATAAGGTTTCCTCTTCAGATCCTCCTGTCATTGACAGTTTCTCCCCCTAGTAAACCGAGAGGAGGCGTTCCTGTTCCCACTGGGAGAGCATTTGACTTGGATGAAGCACTTTGCGCTCAGAGAAGGAAGAAGCATTCTCTTCCACCAAGCACCCGCCTCTGTATCCACAGTGCCCAGATTGATTCTCGGTCCTCATGTTCTCAGTGGACACCCGCAGGTGAGAAGCGTCCCTACATCGCCCTCGTTAGAGAAAGGACAAGTGGAACTAACCCACTGCCCAGGCTGTGCCCTCTGAGTTGCTTGGATTTTGCCATCCCTGCATAAGGAGGTCGAGTTCACCTGTGCTCGGAACACCCACGGACCTTCTCCTCCTGGCCATTTGGGTCACGGTGTATTTCGGGGACTCAGGGACAGACATGAAATGATGGTGGTAGTGATGTTTCTCCCCCTGCTGGCTGCCCAGGAAAGATTCTGGCTTGGTTCACAGGCCATTACTTGTGGTGGGGATGGTCCTGGTGATGGGATTATGAGGGAACTTATTTTTTGCCAAATAGATAGAAGCTGTAATGTTGTGTGTCACCTTTAGACATTATCCTTAAAGATAAGAGACTCCTCCTTCTTTGTTCTTTCCTTCTGCAAGCTGCATGAAACAAATTGCGATGGCTGGAGCTCCAGCAGCCATTTTGGGCCATAACGACAGGAATATGTTGGAGGAATCTAGGTTCCTGATAGCTGGGGAGTCATCAAATAATACTGGGATGCTTATCATTACAATTTTGTGGGGTTTTTTTAATGTGAGAAATAAACTTTTATTTAACCCAATATTGGACTTTTGGTCACATGAAGATGAAGCTGATTCAAACTGATCCTTTTGCTTTGCGAATTCCCTTGTTTTGGTAGAGGACATCCTTTATCAGTCATGGATGATCGGGAAATAAAAATCACTATGTGTATTCCAGGCATAAAAGGTTTCTACAGGTAAGAAATAATCAAATCATTACTTCACAACTTTAATCAAAATTAATTCCAAGCACGTTAAATAATTAAAATGTAAAAAGGGAAATTATAACATATAGGTAAATATTTATGTGATTTTAAAATGGAAGAAGATTTTTCTAGAGATGACACTAGAAGAAACCAAAAAAAATTCAGTGGATTTAAAACAAAAATAACAATTTTTATAGGACACACAACACCAAACACAAAATTAAAAAATAAATTAAAATGAATAGGAAGCCATAGTTAAAACTCGGGCTGCTGATCAAAAGTTCTTGCCTTTCACTCGAGTTTCTCAACCTTAGTACTGCTGAAATTTTGGCAGGATAATTGTTGCTTATAGGGCTCTGTCCTGTGCACTGCAGGGTGTGCAGCAGCATCTTTGGCTTCTACCCACTAGATACTCAGTAGTACCCTCTTTTCTAGTTGTTGACGCGCCAAAATGTCCACAGAAGTGGATACATGTCCTGAAGGCTAACTCACCCCTGGTTGAGAATCACTGCTCTACACCCATGGCTCTCACACTTGAGTCCACATCAGAACCACTCGGAGGACTTGTCAAACCCACATGGCTGAGGCTTCTCCCTAGGGTTGATGTAGCAGGCCAAGGGTGGGTTTGAGACTTTCAGGTGTTGCTGAAGTTGTGGGCCTGGAAACCACACTTAGAGCACCTCTGGTACTACTTTGCTTGCAAATACATGTCATCCCCTAAAAAAAATAAAAGTAGTAATAATAATAATAATATTGACATTTCCAGTACATGGAAAGGTTGGGACTACAGACAATCAAGGTATATTTTGACAGGGGAGTTCATCAGTTTAGAAACCACATTTTCACAAAAAATTGGAAGATAGCTGCAAAATTTGTGGTTTACAATAAGATAAATTTACATCAGATTAGTTTACATTGGCTCCAAACTTAGTGATTTTTCTTCAATAATATTGCTACTGAGATGAGCAAAATAAAAACAAACAATCAAGAGAAATGATATCAATATTGGTAAAGAATCTATTAGTCTACTAGAGGCCTGATGCATGGATTCCTGCACCGGTGGGGTCTCTCATCCTGGCCTGCACCCTCTCACAACCTGGGACCCCTAGAGGGATGTTGGAGAGCAGGTTTCGGCCCAATCCCTGCAGGCCAGGCCATGGGACCCCACTGGTGCACGAATCTGTGCACTGGGCCTTTAGTATGCATACACGATCTTTGGTTAATCTCTTCCCACCCTCACTCCTTCCCACTTCCCTCTGAGATTCATCAGTCTGTTTCTGTTTCCATGTCTGTGATTTCCGCTCCTGCATTGAGCATCTGCCCCCTGGTGGTCAGTGCACATCATAGCTACTGGCCAGTTGGCCAATCTCTTTGGTGTATACACACACACACACACCATGTTTTCCGGCATATAAGACGACTGGGCATATAAGACAACTCCCAACTTTTGAGAAGATTTTCCTGGGTTAAAAAGTCCGGACAGAGACTGTATGCGGCACAAAAAGGAGCCAACTGGAGACACTTGCAGTCTCCGTCTGGCTCCATTGACAACCCCTGACTTTTGAGAAGATTTTCTTGGGTTAAAAATTCATCTTATATGCCAGAAAATATGGTATACTAGGGGCCCAGTGCACAAAAATTTGTGTACTTGGGAAGGTCCCTCAGCCCGGCCTGTGCCCTCTTGCAGTCTGGGACCCCTCAGGGGATGTCCATCTGCTGGCATGCCTGGCCAGCCTGGGTTAGGGGCTGATGGCTGTCTACAGGCTGGCCAAGCCCCCCAGTGGGGACCCTCACCCCGTGGGGATGTGGCAAGCCTGGGTGAGGGGCTGAGGGTCGTTTTCAGGCTGCCCACAGTCCCTTCAGGGTTCAGGTCCCTACTGGGGTGCCTGGCCAGCCTGAGTGAGGGGCTGAGGGCCATTTTCAGGCTGCCCACAGTTCCCATTGACCCAACATCCCAGCGAGGCTGGCTGGAATCAGGTTTCTGGGGTTTATTTATCTTCTACAATTGAAACTTTGTTACCTTGAGTGGAGGCCTAGTTAGGCAACAAAGCCTCCTGTTTGCTTCAGCTCTGTGGCTTCTATAATTGAAACATTGTTGCCTTGAGCAGAGGCCCAGCTGGCCTAGGCAGGCTGTTTCAACTCTATTACTGGTGCAATGGAAGCCTCCTGTTTGCTCTAGCTCCGTGGCTGCTGGCCGCCATCTTGGCTGGGTTAATTTGCAAACAGCCGCTCTGATTGGCTGGTGGGCATGGCTTGGCTGGTGGGCGTGGCTTAGGTGTCTCAGAGTGATGATTAATTTGCATATTACTCTTTTATTAGCTTAGATATGAATGATATTAGGAAGATTGTTTAATGATAATTTCTTAATTATCCTATATAATAAAAGGGTAATATGCAAATTGACCCTAACAGCAGAATGACTGGGAATGACTGGCCATTATGACACACACTGACCACTAGGGGGCAGACGCTCAATGCAGGAGCTGCCCCCTGGTGGCCAGTGCACTCCCATAGGGGGAGCTCTGCTCAGCCATAAGCCAGGCTGATGGCTGCCAGTACAGCAGTGGTGGTAGGAGCCTTTCCTGCCTCCTCAGCAGCACTAAGGATGTCGAACTGCAGCTTAGGCCTGTTCCCATGGGGAGTGGGCCTAAGCCAGCAAGTGGACATCCCCCAAGGGGTCCCAGACTGTGAGAGGGCACAAGCCAGGTTGAGGGACCCCCCTGAGTGCACAAATTTTTGTGCACCGGGCCTCTAGTTTTATAATATAAATCATATGGATGCCCACCCATCTTTAGTGAACCTTTTGCTAATTGTTTGTTAAGCTTCCTATTATAAATTTTATATACATTTCCAGGGACTATGTAAGTAAAAACTATACAACCCTCTTCACTTAGTGCCAAATAACTTTAATACTTTAACTAAATAATTTTTGTTGGAACAGCAGAAAACTGCTGGAATGAATGCCGTACAGTTTCTACAGATAGAAACAAGAATAATGAAAGAAATCATTATGACCTGAATTTTAATGGATGGCTTACATTTAATCTTCTAGGTTTAGCAGACGTGACGGAGCTCTGCAGAGGCGTTTTCAGATCATCACTTTTTAGCACTGAGAAATGAAATGACCCATCAATGCACCAGTGAGTTACCAGCAAAATCAATAGTCCTGTGCCAGCAACATTGTTTTATTGTTGTCTCCTTAGTCTCCTCTAGTCTTCTGCAATTGCTTTTATTATTACTGCTCATTTAATGAGACCCTGGAGTTTGGAGCCAGGTGGTGTCAATAGTTAAATCTGGAAGACTCTAATGGAATTGAGTTCAAACCAGGTTAAGAGTAATAGAATTACAAATCTTTAGTGGTCATCATCTCATAGCACACCCTTTGTGTACCTTCTATACACCAGAAATTACTGCAGGCTCCAAACAGGAAGACTTGGATTAAGGTTCAGCAAGACTAGATGTGCTCATTAATTAATTAATTCAACAAATATCTAATTATGTTCCTATCTGGGTGTTGCTGTATTTTATGCACAGGACAGGCATGGTCTCTGCCTCATGGAGCTTATAGTCTTCTTGAAGAGAAAGATAATATCAAACAAAAAAGCAAGGTCACAACAGTGATAAGTGCTAGGGAGGAAGAAGTAGGAGCTGAAAAGCAGGAAAGATGATGTTAGGTGGGTGGTCAGAGAGGCTCTCTGAAGAGGCGCTACTTAAGCAGAGACCCAAAGGCTGGGAAGGAACAGAGTCGGGGAAAGCAAGAAAAAAGCCACTATTACTTGTTGGAAGAAATAATGTGCCAAAGGCTATGGCATGGCAATCATTCGGTGTCCCAAAGAACTTCAAGGACACCTGTATGGCTGAAACCTGGTCGGGGAAAGAGGAAGGTCTGAGATGAAGCCAGAAACTACTGGATAGCTGCATGGGTTAAAGGGCATTTAGACACTGAGATTATCCAGGTGAGATTTTATTTTTTTTAAATATATTTTATTGATTTTTTACAGAGAGGAAAGGAGAGGGATAGAGTTAGAAACATCAATCAGTTGCCTCCTGCACCCTCCCCCCCCACACACACACACATACTGGGGATGTGCCTACAACCAAGGTACGTGCGCTTGACTGGAATCGAACCTGGGACCCTTGAGTCCGCAGGCTGACGCTTTATCCCCTGTGCCAAACCGGTCAGGGCTCCGGGTGAGATTTTAATACACCTTTAACACACCTCACTCATGTGCATGAGTGAGACTTAAGAAAGAACACCTTTGGGATTAGAGCAGTAAATAAGTGTGGTCCAGAGAATACGTAAAGTCAGATGCATGATTTAGAACTTGTGCAGAGGGCAGCCAAATAGAGGCGATATTTTAATTAATGAAGTTGCTTTAAGTAGCAGCAATAATATAAAATTTGCATCATGGCACTTTCGATAAGACACATCTGTCATGTTCAGTCTACCCAGAATCTCTTCCTCTTCCCCCTCCTCCTCTTCTCCCTCCTCCTCCTTCCCCCTCCTCCCCCCTCCTTTCCTTTCCTCCTCCTCCTCTTCCTTCCCCTCCCCCTCCTCTTCCTCTCCCTCCTCCTCCTCCCACTTCTCCTCCTTGTTGGCAGCAATGCCTGGCTGACCTCTGGCGAACATTACTGCGCTATATCTTGTGCCCTCCCCAGAGGTTTCCCTTCTGTTCTTTCTTCTTGGTTGGAGTCTCCACTTCTCCTGTTGGAGGCCTTTGCATCTGTCAAGGCCTAGTTCAAGAGACACGTGACCACCAGGGAACTGAGGTCAGGAGAAGTGAGTGAATGGCCAATGTCTTCACCATTCCAGGCTTCTTATAGCAATTTATGCTTCCACTGTGCAGTTACATTTTTATTTTTTTTTGCAGGGAGAGAGAGGGGGCAAGAGGGGGAGGGGGGCTGGGGAGAGGGAGGAGGCAGGAGGGGAGGGAGAGAGAGAGGGGGCACAAGGGGGAGAGGCTTGGGGAGAGGGAGGGCAGCGGCACTTACATTTTTGTTGTTTAAGCAGGGGAGCTAGATGATTAGTCCATTTAGGTATCCTCTATAGTTATTATTGTTGCCTTAAACCTAGCAGACACGAAGAATACTTATTGAGTTGAATTCTTACCAGCAGTTACCATTTATTGAGCAGTTACTTTGCCAAGCACTCTTTCACGGGTTTGTGATTTAATCTTTATGTGATGCTTGATTTTATGTGTCAACTTGGCCATGGTGCCCACATATTTGGTCAGACTTTATTCTGAATGTTTCTCTGAAGATCTTTTTCAGATGAGATTAACATTTAGATCAATAGATTTTGAGTAAGTAGATTAGTCTCTATAGTATGAGTAGGCCTCATCCAGTAAGTGGAAGGCCTTCCTATATAAAGACTGACCTCCCCTGAGCAGGAACGAATTCTGCCAGCAGATGGCCTTTGGACTTGAGCTGCAACTCTTCCCCAGGTCTCCAGCCTGCTGGCCTACTCTGCAGATTTTGGACTTGCTAGCCTCTGCCATTGTGTGAGCTGATTCTTTAAAATATATGTGTATAACCTATAAACATAAACATTTATATATAAACATAAGCATATATGAACATAATATATGTATTCAGTTTCTCCGGAAAACCCTAGCCTGACTAATCATATACCTTACCTCTCACCATTTCTACCCATTTTTTAGATAAGGAAGTTGAGGCTCAGAGGTGCTGGGTCCCATGGGTCCATTCCTGACAAGTGTGGAGCCAAGGAAGTCCAAGTCTTCCTAAGCCCCAGCACAATACAGCTGCTCTGCGTGAATTCTAAGAATGAGAACATGGGGACCTGCAGGTCACACAAACTATATTTGCTCTAAAGTGTCTCTTCTTTTTCATGGTTCACGAGCGACCTTGGGGTTTTGCAGAGCACACGAACCGGCACTATGCAGACACCATCCTGTCCAGGAGAAGCGCGAAAATGCCCACGGGCAGAGAAGGCTGGACCTTGCTTGACATATTTAAGTCCTGTAGATTCAATGATCTTCTGTGCGGCCATAAGCCCCAGAAATGCCTCGAAATGCCCACATACCTTTTATAAACAGTCAGCCGCAAGATTTTTAAGAACATGAGAGGGGACTAAACTGACAAGAATCGAAAATGAAGTTTGATTGAAAATAAAATATACCCCCTCCTTCCAAAAATGGAATAAAAGCAAAGAGAAATAAGCTGTGCGTGTGGATGAAATTAAAATAGAGGAAAACAAACAGCACACATGAGTCCCTGAGCCTCTTGCTGTCTTTGCCGTGGGCTAAAGTCCCAGGTTGAGGTCTCAACTTCAAAGTGGCCTTGAACTGGCACCTTTCCACAGGAAAAAGCAGCGGTAAATATTCACCCGGATCAATTGTTTCTGGTTAAGCTCCAGGCTGCCCCAGTCAGAGGGAGCAAACTGGGTCACACCCGACAAAGAAAGGGCTGCTCTCAGGAGGACGTGCTGTCCTCTGACGCATAGAGACACTCTCCAGGGCTCTGGATGAAAAGTATTCCTCCCAGCACCGAGAAGATGGCACTGAAGACATTATTGGTCATCACTGTTCTTGGAATGAGCAGCTGGTCCTGTGCAGGTAGGGAACTCAGCTCCACTCAGTCTGAGGTGGGAGAGGGTGGGGGGTAGGGGGGTGGAGGTCCTGGCCCGTGCGTCTGGTCTCACAGTGTCTTGCGTGCCCAGGTTTCCCGGTGTATGACTACGACCTGTCCTCCCTGCGGCAGGCCCTGGGCGCCTCGGTGGCAGAAGTGAACGCTCGGTCCCTGAGCCCGTATCTGTTTCGGGCCTTCAGAAGCTCTGTAAAAAGAGTAAGCACACAGTGCCTCTCCTCCATGCCTCTTGCTACTGCTTTCTGCCTTTGTTCTTTGGTCAGTGCATTGGGTACACTTTTTTTTTTTATATCTTTTCATCCCTTTCAGACAATTTTTTGGCAGAGAAAGGATTTAATTACGATTCTGCCATAGACTCCCGAGTCTCACTGGCCTCCTTGCCCGTCTCCAGACGGTCCCTGCCGAGCATCCTGCCTTTGTAGCCTGTGTCCCCATGGCTCCTCTTGAAATCCTTTATGAAGAACTTCTCATTTATTAGAAAGGAGGCCTTTTCAAGTTCAGCAGTTCTGCTTCTAATATTTATTGGAAATAAATCTTGGCTTTTGAGATAAAGAAACGCCCTTCCTTTGTCAGTTTAGTAGTGGTCTGTTTCCTGTTAGCTTTGGAAGTAGGGAAAGATGAATTTTCTTGGGCTTCCCGTGCCTAAGCCAGTGACGGGAAAAGAAAGAGAAGCAGATATATCCTTCAAAGGAAGTAAGAGTGTGGGCAGCAAGTCGCCTCCCCGCCCTGTCCCCAGGGTTTTGATGGCCTGACGGGTTCCTGTGCAGGGAAGGGCAGAAATGCCCTCAAGTTGGTTTCGGGGAAGGTGGGGGGCGGGATAGGTTCTGTGAATTACAGGCCACATGGGAGGGAATGGAGGTGCTGTCTCCGTCTGCCTGCTCCCGTCTCCCATCCTCGCTGGGTGCCGCCTTCGCTCATGCTTAGCTTGTTCCCTCTTGAAGCGTGAAGAGCATGAGGCTCATGGTTTCTTAGCCCCGATCTCCAAGTACACCATGGTCATCTTGACCCTTCTTCTTCTTCAGAAAATGGCTCTGTGCCCCTTTTCCAGATCCCAGGAAATTAATCGAATGTCCCAGTTGTCTTTTCTAATTGGGCCATAGGTCACGAAGACGATGGGCTGTGCCTTAGTTAGGTGTGCAGCCCGGAATCAGCTGTCGTGGCCTGGATGTCATGGCGCGGGGTCAGTGTGAGATGCGTGCCATAGGCTGACACACCAAAGGGTGAACTCGCTCTGGAAGAGAACTGGTTCAGAATGAAGAGCCTCCTTTCTTGCACACCGGCTCTGTTGGCTGTGCTGTGGGGAAATCCATGTCCTCTTGCCAACTTGAAGATGAACAGTTTAAATTTGCTTGTAATTTAGCTGTGCTCACGACAGAAGAAGGTGAGGATTTAGTTAAATGAATAAGAGCATGAGGACAGGTCCTGAGAGAGCCAATTACGGACACCATGGAAGTCTGGCCCAGAGAGATGAGCTGGTGTGAGGTAGAGCCACTCAGCGCACATTCCATCATGTGGCCATTTGGTACAGACCCGAGCCCAACACACATGCATGTGCCAGTCAGCACACTTAACGTACTCGTGTGTGCGATCCTTAATGAGTTTTGGGCTTCCCGGGCCTAAGTCGGTGACAGGCAAAGTGGCCTCAAACTGGCACGGGAACAAGCAGTAATTATTCATCTACTCACAATTAGGTGATGTCCCACCGCATCCTATGTGCTGCTGTTCTATCTGGAAGCTGCCTACTCTTGCCTCTCTCTGGCCTTTTCTGATTCTTCAAATGCATAGGTCAGGCGACAATCACTATGCCCCTTCCATGAAAACTTCACATGTCCATGAGTGACTGCCAAAGGGCCCTGAGTGTCGAAATTTGGAGTTACAAATAAATTCTAGTGAGTGGGCAATTTTGCAAGTATGGAAGCTGTGAATAATGAGGATCAATTATCAACGTAAGTCATTAGATACAACGCTTCCCTTGGAGTTAGGACCCCGAAGTCTGGTTCAATCTTCTCCCTGAAGTACCGTGTGCCTTTGGTAAAGCACCTTTCCTCTGGGCCTGAGCATGAGGGCATGAGACCAGGTGATGGCTGAGCTGATTGGTAGCTGTTTTTACTGGTGGAAGATTCCATAATGTTTTCTCCCTGTGCAGGGAGAGACGGTGCTAACCATGTGAATTTCGGAAACTTATCAGTGGCAAACTGATGCCTTGTTTTTGTGAAGGTCAATATTCTGGGTGAGAACAACTCGAGCTTGGATATAGAATTCAGCATTCGAGAGACCACATGCAGGAGGGATTCTGGCGCAGATCCCGCCACCTGTGACTTCCAAAGTGGTTACTACGTGGTAAGTGTGGTGGGAAGGGCCACCCTCCTCCTGCCCCCGCCCACCCAAACCCACAAACTAACCTGAGGAAGCGCCTCGTCTTCTTCCATGATGTCACAGCAAGAGCTTGGCTGTTGCCTGTTGGCTGGCCACACTGGGAGGCACCAAGTGTGCCCATGTTATATTCCGCAGGTAGGAGCAGTGTTGCCCAGTGGTTGAGGACTTGAGGTCTGGGTTACATGGTCCTGAATGATCCTGGCAAATTATTTAGTCCTTGTTGCTTCAGTTTCCTGCTCTTTAAAATAGGGATAGTGATGATTCCAAGCAAAGAGAATACAACGAGGCCAACACCAAACAAAAATCCCAGAGACATTTCAAATTCTACTTAAAATAATTTTAAAACACTACATGTGAGAGCCACATTATGTTGCGGTTGACCTTTGTGTAATATGTCTCCCCCACTAGCTTGGGCTCCATTGGGAATAAATGTCAGGAATAAACATAGAACTACGCATGTTTGGTTTGTATCCCCAGTGACCAGAACATGATTTCACACTTGGTTCGCACCCACGGGCTGCACCATCAAACCAGTGTTGAGATGAACATGTTCTCGGCTTTTGTCACACTGTCCGTTCATGCCGGGATTGCTTTATAATGATGTAAATTCTGAAAAGGAATCCCTTGTTTTGAGACTTTTCACCAGGACTATTTTACAAAAGACCCCAAACTCCAAGTGTCAGAGCAAATGAAATCTGGAGCCTCAGGAGAACCTGGGGGTTCTTCCCACTTCTTTTGTTCAAGTGGGAAAGGCTTCAGGGTAGCCCCTCAGTGTTCATGCGGGAACATCTGCTTTCCTGGGACTCATAACATATCAAGTGCCTAGGAGATATTTACATATTTCATTTTTCTCCTTAGGTATTGAGAAACTTTCATTTTGGAAAAACAAAACGCTTCTTTGAATTTTTCCTTTCTATCTGCGTCATGTTGCCCAGCCTCACAGTATTCCTGATTTCTGGAACAGGTCTAACCCTCTGTGAGCTGCTGGAGGTACAGCTCATTGCTTTGCGTTTTCCAGCCAGCAGCCTCTTGCAGAAGCACCGTGCAGATGTCTGCTGAGCAGGTGCAGGACGTGTGGGTTCTTTGCCGCTGGTCCTCCAGCTCTGAGTCCAGCAGCGAAGAGGTATGACCGGGCGTTGGTGTCCATCAGGACAGCTCCTCATAGGGTCTGTGTGAGTCTGTGATAGATTGCTGTATTAGTGTAGTCAGGTATGGACAAGCAGAGTTCTGCTTGCTCAGCTGGATTCTTTCTTTTATACCTACAACCTCATTTTCAATACCTCTTACTTCCTCCAGCTTATCCTCTGTCTGGCTGCATCTGTGTATCTATCTATCTATCTATCTATCTATCTATCTATCTATCTATCTATCTCTATCCACCATCTACCTATCCATCTATATCTATTTCTATCTCTTTGTTTCCCCAAGATTTGTGAAATTAGCAAATCTTCAAAGTTTTAGACTTAAGTATGCACTCATTGGCCCCGTGGTTTAGTGGAACAAAGAGGGACATTTTTGCTTGACCAGACGTCAAAATTATTTGCCAGCTCTACAATCTAGGTCAGGATATCTAACCTTCATGATCTGTAGCGTCTTCATCTTAGTAAAGGAATAAATGCCAGGAATAAAGATCACCTGATAGGTTGTTGACTGAACCAGGAAGGATGGGCAAGGAAGACCAGGTACATGACAGGTGTGTAGTGAATGGCAGGACACACTCTTCCTTCGATCACATTGAAATTAATTTGCATGTTGTTGATTTGCTTGTTGTTGAAGTACTTGTTGAATGAATTTTTTTAAACCAAGGAAGAAATAGTCAGGAATATGATATGACTCTAATTAGGGATAAAAGTATAACTGTTACATTATTTGTTTATTCATAATGGGATAATATTCTTGATAGGTATTTTAAAAACATTTCTACCAGTATATAGCTGGTATTTTTATTCATCTACTCATATTTTTATTCAATTTTTCAAGATTTAAGTTTGTAGCGAAAATTACAGTAAAAGAGTATTCAACTTCAACTTCAAAATTATACACAAAAAGTAATATTCCCATATTATTAACATACCCATGCTAATAATTTTGTTGGGAAGTCTACTTTATTTACATATTTATGTTTAGTTTTTAAAATTTGTTTTTCAATTACAGTTGACATATACTGTATTAGTTTCAGGTGTACAACATAGTGACTAAACATTGATGCAACTTACAAAGTGGTCACTGGATCAGTCTAGTATGGTAGAAGAACGTTTTAGGACTAGGAAGGAATGAGGAAGTAATGAAAGCGGTGATGAGAACTCCCGTTGCAGAGGGTAGTGTTACTGATGCAGGTAGAAGCTTTGCCCAGGTGATCAGGACCTTTTCTACACACTGTTCAGTTGAGCATAACCTTGTGGCTTGATTTTGTTCACAATGGCTACTTTTGAGGATCAATACCCAGGTGATTTCTGGGGCAATTGCCCCAGGGTCCTATTCCCTTGGGGCTAAGACAATACCAAGGGCCTCCTTTTCTAGACTTCATTAAAGTATCTAAAAAGTCAGATATGTTTCACAATTTACACACTCGCATGCTCACTGGCCAGTTAGCCCAGAAGTGACAGGGGCCACGAATATGATTTCACCAGCATTTTGTTGGAATTGATTTTGTAGTTTCTATGGAGAAAGCTAGGGAGATAGTGAGGAGCAAGACAAGCATAGTTCTGGCCCTTATGGAGTGTATAGATGAGTCTGGGTGATGTCTGTTAGGCAGGGGTGACCAGGCAAGTATTTGGGAGCACTAAGAGAGGACAGATTAGTGTGTCCCGGGCAGAGAGGGCTTCCCTGGGACCTGATATTCCACCCAAGAACTGGAGGGTTGACATCAGGACAGAAGGGACAGGAGGTGGAGGGGAGGGAGAAAAGAAATTCCCAGTGAAAGGAGATCATGAGGGAGTTCCCTGAAATAGGAGAGAAGCTGGTGAATTAAAATGGCCAGAAATCCATGACTGGAATAAGCAAAATGCAGAGAGAGAGGTGTGGGAGTGGGGCTGGACAGGACCACAGCCAGTTCAAGATAAGTCTCATTGGTCATGTTGAGCATCCCTGGCTGATCAGAATAGCAATGGGGCTCTTTAGGGGTTGTAAGTAGGGCAGTGACAGAATAGAGGAAGAGTAGATTAGAACTAGATAAGAGTAGATGGGGACTGGGCAGGACAGGTGAATGAGAATGCTGACTGAGGTTGGGAGTTAGCAGTGAATGTTGCGAGAAATGGATTCTAGTTCATTCTATGATCTTCGACACAATTGAAATTAATTTAATAAATGGTCCTCTAACCCCTCCCTCTTCCGTGTCTGACTTGGGAAGTTGATTCTGATTGTTTGGGCAACCCACAAC
The DNA here is from genome assembly GCA_004026665.1 of Murina feae. Classification (NCBI taxonomy): domain Eukaryota; kingdom Metazoa; phylum Chordata; class Mammalia; order Chiroptera; family Vespertilionidae; genus Murina; species Murina feae. Next base: position 20,415 of record PVJC01006172.1, on the reverse strand, counting down.
TCCTCTTTTTTAAAAAATATTTTTATTGATTTCACAGAGAGGAAGGGAAAGGGAGAGAGAGATAGAAATATAAATGGTGATAATCATTGACTGGTGCCCTCCTGCACTTCCTCTACTGGGGCTTAAGCCCACAACCCAGGCCTATGCTCTGACGGATAAATTGAACCATGACCTCCTTGTTCATAGGTCAATGCTCAACCACTGAGCTATATGGACTTGGCACCACAAATCTTTCTAAATACAGAGTGAAGACACTCACTGTTCTCCCAATCCCACATTTTGTAAAAAAGACGCTGACATTAAGTTAAGTTAGCTCCTGAAACAAACAGGATTTTTACATAAACTCTCAGGTTGCTTTTCTTGGAAGATTAGGAGATTGAGATTGTTAAGAATTCTGAGCCAATTTAAAAAAAGAACTCCTTAAAAAAAAGGAGAGAATTCCTTAAATTAAAAAATGCTGCAATTCAAAAGAAAGAGAAGACAGCAGATGGAATTTAAAGTAATTCCTGGAAACTCTAGATTTCTTACACGACACAGAAAAAAATTAGAAAACAACTGTTAACCGTTTTTAGTGAAGTAAATGGTGATACTACAAACATGAAAGATGATAGACTAGATGACTGTAGACATGGAACCATTGTTGGAAATAGGAAATAGAAAAAATAAAAGACACCCAAGTCATGAAAATAAAGACTACTTGACAAACATGTAGAATATAAAAGAATTTCCAGGAAAAGGAATATAATGTAAAAAAAGATTTAACCATGGAGAATGAGACTGAAAAAATTAAAATTATTATAGCTAAGGGCTTAGATTAAATGGAAAATATCTGGTAAGAAACTGCCTTGAATATGAGAAATTTGAATTTTCCACTACATAATTTTTAAAAGCATAAAAACTGTAAAGACGTTTGAAGAAATAAATGTCTAAATTTGCTAAAAGTCTCCTCTCCTTAATCAAATAGATATTTGAATCATAGGTAGTCTGTGTTATTTTTTCATTTTAAAGGAGAAACGCTAGGTTTCTACATGGTGCATAGAACTCAGCCAATCATGTAGCGGTGCCGTCGTCAAGAGTGCAAGGTCACACCTGTAAATGGGGGATTGAACTTGACTTTAGACAAATCCTTCTCTAAGGATTCAGAGTGGACGGGAAGAGGTCTGGCTAAGGGATCAGCCGAGGGAGAAAACAGTCCAAAAGGGAGACACTGAGGAAGAATAACAGAACAGGAATTCTGAGCTCGGGGAGGAGAGGTAACAGGCGCTTCATTTATTTACACTCTTTCATTTCAAGAGATAGAAACTCAACTAGAGGTAGCCTGAGCTGAAATAAGATAATTTCCTGACCACATTCCCATAAAGGAAAGGGAGGAGCTTGCCTCAGGATCAGCTCAGTTTAGGCATCTTCAGTGCTATGTGTGCCACATTCATTTTCTCCTTCTCCCTTTCCCTTCCCCTGCCACACCTCTCCTTCCCCCTCCCTTTCTCATTGCCATGGCCTTTCTCCATGTAGCAGGAAGCAAGGCTACCAACTACTCTACATTTAGATTTTTAAACTTAGAGGAAAAAGGAGTATTTCTCTAAGACTCCAGTGAGAGATACCTTTTGGCATTATTTCCATTGGCCTGGCTTAGTCATGTGTCTCTATTTTTAAAAAATACCACCTTTGTTGAGATATGATTCACATACTGTGCAGTTCTCACTTTCAGTGTGTATAGGTGAGTGGTTTTAGTATATTCACAACTTGTACAATCATCACCACTCTCTAAACCCAGAACATATCCACCATCTTGGAAAGAAATCTCTTAGTCATTAGCAAGTCATTCTGATCCTCATTCCTTCCTGGAAATAGCCACTCATCTTCCTGTGTCTATAGATTTGCCTATGCTGGACATTTCAATGTGTGAAATCATACAAATGTGTGTTCTTTTATGACTGGCTTCTTTCACTGAGACTCATGTTTTGGAGGTCCATACCTATTGTAATATGTGCAAATACTTACTTCCTTAAATTGTTGAATAACATTCCCTTTTTGGATATTACAAATAATGATACTATGAGCTTTCATGTGCAGGTTTTCTATAATTGAATGTATTGGCATTACATTGGTTAATAAAATTATATAGGTTTAAGGTATATAATTCTATAATACATCATCTTTATACTGTATCTCTTTCCATCACCCCCTATACACATGTATTTTTAAAATATGTTTTATTGGATTTTTTTAGAGAGAGAAAGGGAGAGGAGAGAAACATCAGTTACCTTCCACATGCACCTTGACTAGGGGTGAAGCCCATCACCTGGGCTTGTGCCCTGACCAGGAATTGAACCAGCAAACTTTCGGTACACAGTATGACCCTCAACCAACTGAGCCACATGGTCAGGGCTTTCCACATGTATTTTTGTATAGCCTTTCAGTGGCTTCATGAAGGCTACTTATGTGCACCTAACTGCATACATATGGAATCTTCATAGAGAAACCTCCAAAAATTGACCTAAACACAGTCTATTTGCAAGTCCATGAAACAAGCTTCTATGTTTCTGGTCCACAACATTTGGGAGTAATTCTGAATCTGGTGGGAAGAATTTTAGTCAATTTTAGCTTCATGTAAATTGCACTTCCCCACATACTTTCTTAGACATACATGCTTGGTACCATATAAAGTTATTTCAAATAATATATTGTCTTATTTAACTAATCAGAGTTCTCCAGATAAGAGTTGCATTTTTTTACAATGTCTTTCCTTTTTCTCTCTTTCATGTGCTGATACATGCTGATGCCTACATTTATGTAGATGGTTTTCGGGAGTGTATTGGGATCCTCTAAATGGAGAAACAGTTATCTAGTTGGTAAGCTGAGATCTGTTCTTTTTCTAAATTTTTTTTTCTTGAAACAACTTCATATTGAAGCTTTCTGTTAGTGTCATTTAAAACTATACATATCTATACATAACATTTGAACAACTACAGTCATTACAGAAAATAAACATTTTCTTTTATTTTTGTTTATTTCTTCACAGTAGGCAATAGCAATACAACCTTTCATTTTGGCATCCCCCTGTGTTTATACAAAGGTTTTCCATGTAAGATTTCATCTGATGGCCCCAACATCTCTGTCCAGTAGTCAGGACAGATGTTGGTGTTCCCCTTGAGAGGGTCTGTAAACTTGAACAAGCTTGCTCAACCCTCCTGGATGCATGACCTAAGCTATGGGGTCCACATACACAATAAGATGTAGTTCATCTAACTGATTGGGTCTGAATGGGGTAATCCTCCAGCCACATGACTGGAATGGACCATCATTTCTGACTCCTGGTTGAGGGAGGGAGGCTCTCCTTTCTTTCCTCCTTGTGTGGCCTCTCATTTGAAGTAGGATGGGGTAGCGTTCTGTGGCTTAGGAGCCATTTTTATGTTCCTGAGGTTTTTTTCCTATTGGTGTTGATGGTGGCCAAACTCTCTGGTGATCTCCTACTTCCTACTTGTTCAAGAGGCACATCAGGGGCATCAATAATAAAATCACAGAATGTTCCAGAAGTGGCAAGGCCTTAAGACTATTATTGTGTTTCAGATCTCATTCCTGACAAACCCAGACGTGAACAGTTTTATGAACGGTCACATGGTAAGTGGTCCTGTCTTCTTCCCGAGGTCAGTAGACCTCAGTCTCATCAAGCAGACTCTGTAGAAGCCATTTCATGGGAGATAAACCCATGAAGTACAAACTCTTTTAAGTGAAAATGAAAAGATAGTAGAGCACTGCAGAAACATGCTTTGCAAATCATTCAAAAGGCAAACTTGAGGCATTGGAAACTCACTTAAATGTTATCAGGAATCGAAATATCAAATCTGGCTTGAGAGATCAGTATTGACCCTTTTCCTGCCCACATTGGTCATTTTATGAATAACCCAAGTTATTTTGATAATCTCTTTGACCTCCACTCTCAACTATATTTTGTGTTAAGCAGACATTAATATTATTTATTTTCTCCTGATTATGGGTCAGTTTTCTTATTTAATCTTTGTGATAACTCTTTAAACCAGGTTATTGCCTGTTTATATAAAAGAAATGAGTAATAACTCAAGGTGTTAATTGTATACACAAATACTTACTCTGTACTAATTTCTAGACATGATTTCCTCCTTCAACCCTCACACCCATCCTGTGAGGCAGCACCGTGTTCCTTCCCATTTTACAGATGAGCAAACTGAGTTTCTGTAACTTGCTCCTTGATGCATGACCTAAGTTATAGGACCCAGGTAGGCAATAACATGTGGTTGGGAAGATCGGGACTAATGCTCATCTGACTGACTGGGGCTGAATTGGGTAATCCCCCAGCCATGTGACTAGGACTGACCAAAAGTTAGTGAGTGGCAGAGACAGGACTTTGATACAGATCTACTACTCTAGAGCTTGTTTTTCCTACCGACATGCTGTTTTCCAAAGGAATTATGAAATTTACTCTATGTCCAGAATTCTCCATCACAATAAATAAAATAGATATAAATATTTCATTGAGTTCAATGTCTGATCCTCATTAAGCATGCTTATAATTTGAGGCTAGATTTTAAAAAAATGCCCAAGTTTTAGACCTTCTCCATATAGTCACTTTGAAAGAATATACAGTTATTCCACTACTGTGACAACTGCTGAGAACATTTTTTGAATACTTCTTTTGGAAGTGCCTTCAGAATCTCTGGCTCTTTCTTTTGAATCTCTGGAGTGATGGTAAATATTTGCCATTAGATTTGATTTTAGAAATAGCCCAAAGACATTTGGAAATCAGTTTTACCCTAAAATTAGCATCAATTGTTTATTAGCATAGTTTTTGAGGTTCAGGAACCCAGAAGCAGCTTAGTTGGGAATGTCTGGCTGAGAGTCTCTAAGAAAGTTACAGACAAGATGTTGATAGGGCTGTGATGTCATCTGAAGGCTTGCCTAGGGCAGAAGGATTCACTTCCAAGTTTACTTGCATGCTTGTTGGCAGACCTTAGATCTTCATGGGCTGTTGGACTTAGGGCTTCAGTTTATCATCATATAGGCCTTTCCACAGGGCTGTCTGAATGTCTTCAAAGTGTGACAGCTGGCTTCCCCCAAGAAAATGACGAGAGAGAGAGAGAGAGAGAGAGAGAGAGAGAGAGAGAAGTGAGCAAGCAACAGAGCACTCATGACAGAGGCAAAGTCTTTTATGAGCTAATTCTGGGAGTGATAGACCATCATTTCTGTATATTTATTGATCACATAGACCACCCCTGGTTCAGTGTGGAAGGAGCATGCCCAAGAGTGTGAACCAGTTGGCCATCTCAGAGGTTGGCTACCACACTGGGGAAATGCCATTTGGGATGAGAAATTCATGGATATAAATTAATGTGACTGATCCTTTTTATGTGTCTCAGAAGGTAATTCCAGAGCTGAACTCTAAAAACATCTTGGGCTTTGGGAGCATCACAGACACAGATGTGCAGCTCTCTTGGAGACAGCTTTGAACATGACAATTTAGTTCAATGTAGCAAATCCATGTGACAAGCACTGGGCAGAGCCATAGGAAAAAAAATAGACAGTCCATGCCCTCAAGGGCTTACACCTGTGACTGAGACAGATCACAGGCAGTGGCGAGAAATAAGCACTGGGTTCAGCGGTAATACCATGCAGAACAGGGAACAGGAGCGCTTGATAAGGAAGATGAAGTTGCCATGTTCTCATGGAAGGATGGGTTCTGGTTATGCTGTCACAATTCTTCTCATTAATTTATTGTCATGTGGCCTGTGAATGACAGACCCTATGCACTCTTTTTCTCTCTTTAGAGACCACAAGAAGGGTCTTTCCCCCTGGATATAGAAGGTACCCGAATCAGTGGCACAGAGCAAGAGTAAATACTGGCTTTGAGTAGCAGTCTTGAGGTAAGAGGACACAGGTAAAAACGTGTATTTAGAAACCGAGATTGTTGGAGTGAATGCCTTCAAAGTGCAACTCCCACACCTTCAAACATCCATACTTCACTGTTTACCTCCCATCCTCGCCTTCCCACTGTCTCTTCCCCTTCCAAACACTGCTCCTCCTTCAGCTCTTCTCTCTTGCTTCCTCAGGCTCTTTCCTGTGGCTTTTGTATTTGCTGCCACTGATGTGATCAAATGGTTCCACTTTAAGAGCAAACAAACAAATAGCAAAGAAGAGACCATTCCCTTCCTTTGACGGAATGTCCCTTCCACCTTCCTCTTTCTCTGCTAAGCTTCTTGCCACAGTGTCTATGGCTCCTGATCAACCTCCTTGTCTCCCATTCACTTTTCTGCTTTTTGCACAATGGATTCCAATCCTCCAAATCTGTGAAATCTGATCTGCCTTCCTTTTCTCCATTGGTAATTTAAACCCTGTGACCATTTGTATTATTTCTGTGACCCAGTTCTTTCCTTCTAATGTAAGATTACTCTGTCATCTCTTCTACTTGCCTGGCTTTATCATCATTATGCAGTTATTTCCAAGTCTGCATCTCTTGCCCTGCTCCATCTGGGATCCAGGCCCTGATATCAACTGCCCACTAGCTGTAGTTGCTATGGAAACCCTGGGAGCAAATGAAACTCAACCAGCCTTCTCTCCAGCTCCCTTCCTCAATGGAAGACACCACTGTCCACCTAATTTTCACAAGTTCACAATTTTAGAGCATTGTAGACTCCTCTTTACCCTCTGTCTTCTCCCAACATTGGCAAATTATTGATTTTGTCCACACATTTTCTCTGGCATTGGTCCAGGTCCTGATCCCATGATGTCTACCTTGTCGGTCCTCGGGTTTCCTGCTCTACTTAAACCCCCTAATGTTTGCTTCACTTATGGGATAAAGTGGAGGTGTGCAAAAGTCAGACCCTAAGACAAGAGGAGGTGCTGTGGGGAGATGGAGACAACCCTGGTTTCCCAAACCCACAATGAGTGTCTAGTCTCATGGGTATACTAACTCTCAGTTATTAGGGATTGGAATAAAGGTAGCTATGTATTTCCAAAGGCATTGGTAAAGGGACATCATGAAGGACACAAAGGAATGCTGGTATGCAATCATAGGTACTGATTCAGAGTGCATTCATTTTTACACACACACACACACACACACACACACGTTAATAATAAAGCTTGGGCTTCTGGGCTTTAGATTTACATAGCGCCATGTGCCTTCAGGGTTAAGTCCGAACTCCCTACCACAGCCCACAAAGGCCTTGGTGACCTGGCCCACCCACTTCTTTAGCCTCATCTCTCTCAAGTCTCCCCGAGCCCCTAGGCTCTGGCAGTTCTCAAATACTGGCTTTCTGCCTGCTCTGTCCCACCAGACTCCCAGTCACAGAGCTCAGGGAGCTGCCCTGCCATCGCCTCCCAGTGCCCTGCACAGAGCAGAGCACACAGCAAGCACTCAGGAAGTGTTTGTTGTGTGAATGATGGAATTCTTCCCTTTGGGCTCTTGAGATTCTTTTATTTAACACACACACACACACACACACACACACACACACACCAGCTAAGCATAGTATAATTAATTTGTAACCATTGGAATTTGAAAGAAGTCAACTGACTTTTTACTAAAATAAAAGGAAAATTTTACCAATGAGGTTGTATTGGATGAAAGATGCAAATAGTAGGTTTTCTTTTTCATCTATGTGCCCCTGAATATAAAAACCAGCTTTAGCAGAGATCAAGAAATTACTCATTATGAAGAAACAGACTCATCATACTCCTTTTTTACAAAATCAAACCATTTCTTTTTGCATTGCAGAGCATCCTTGGGGTAAAAGATAGAGTTCTCAATGAACTGGCTGTATTTTATTATTAATGATACTAGAGGCCCGGTGCATGAAAATTCATGCACTGGAGGGGGTTCCCTCAGCCTGGCCTGGTCCCTCTTACAGTCAGGAGCCCTCACAGGCGGGAAGCAACCCTGCGAAAAAAAGGAGGCAACACCCATCACAACCAATAGTCGGACATGCCTCTCACAATGTTGCTGTTGCTGTTGCTCCATGGCATCTCTCTGTACTGTGGTTCATACTCGCCATGCTGCGGTTGCACCCCAGGTTCATGATGTTCAAGACCTGGCCCTGGGGGTTCTGGCCTCCCATTGCTTGCTGCTGTGGAGGGACAGCAGGTCATCACCCGCTGGCTTGCATGGCGCTCAGATTCAGGAGGCTGGGCTAGAGCTGAAGGCTGGGCTGGCTGGCCACTTGCTTGTCTGTGTGCTATTTGATGAGAGCTGCCATCAGTGGAGGGTTTGACTTGAGGATGTTGAGCATGTGCTACTGGGGAAGCTGGGAGACTTCAGGATCCATAGCAGATCCTGCAGGGCACCTGGAGAGATGCTCTGAGGTGGCTGCACCTTGGGTCTGCATTAGATATCACGGGTCTGGGCATGCCTCACATTGACTGTTGCAGGGGGATGGGTGCCGGCTGCCGCTGCTGGGGCTCAGAGGGCTGAATAACAGGCCCACTGACCTGGTTGGGTCACATTCAGGCCCATGGGGGCCATCTGGCTCTCAGGGGTCACTGTGCCTTAGGGGCATACTGTTATCGGTGCTCACCCAGTATAGGTGCTGCTGCTGCTGCGGCTCACGTGCAATATTCCAGGTGCTTCCACTGCTGCAGGTGGGCCTGGGCAGTGGGTGGTGGGGCTGGCACCTGATTAGTGGGCTTCCCAGTGCAAACTGTTGTGGGAGGCTGAGTTCTGGCCACGCTGGAGAAGCTGGCTAGTGACATGCTCACAGGTAAGGTCTGGGGCATAGTTGGGGCTGTGGTGTCCAGGGTGTGCTGGGATGCAGTGTGGGGGGCCGGGGTGGTGCTGAAGGAGGGGAAGGCAGACTTGGCTGAGGCACAGTACGGGTGTTGATGGTGGCATCCACTGGCGCATTTATCTATGTGTGCTGCCCGCGGTAATGTAGCTTCTGCTGGCTGAGCTTCTGAGGTAGTAGGGAATGGGGCATGTGTTTTTTGGCAGTATTTCGTAGCAGCAAAGGGCCATGAACTGCTTGCACACTCCACAACCTCCATTGGTCTTGTGCTGGCAGCCCTTGGTGTGCTGCACAACCCACCTCATCTTCTGGCAAGACAGCTGTGGGCACTTGGCGTTGCAGCACTGGGGGGCATGTCTCAGGGACTGGATGCAGCATTGGATGGCCTGGCACCGCCACTCCTGGAGGCTCCTGAACTGCTGCTCACCCACCACCCCTTTGGGAGCAGAGGCAGCTCTGGCTCCCCCGGCTCCTCCGCTCTGGCTCCCCAGCAGCCATTACGCCTCCTCCCCAAAGGCTCCCTCGGAGTCAGCACTGTTTCCTGAGCATCCAGAAGAGCTCTCAGGACCCCCTCCTGCCTGGAATCACCAAGAAACAGGCTGTTTTGGGCCAACTTTTACTGTACTTGCTGCAGCAACGAAGCAAGCATTCCACCAGGCTGCTCATGCTGTCCACTCTCAGCAGCTACCTTCCGGGACTGGAGGACTCCAGCATGCACCCAAGGCAACCAGCTGCACAGGCCCCACTCCTGCTCCTGCTCCTGAGAGCAGGCCCCATTGCCGCTGCCTGTGGGCGGTGCTTGCCTGCTCCAGGATGGAGCGATCTGCTCTCTGGTTACTCAGGTAATGCCTGCTGGGCTCACGTTGCCAGGGTGACGCCACCAGCATCCTGCCCCACCCCTATGGGTGCCACCATCTTTGTCCTGGAGTAACGGTTAATTTGCATATTGCTCTTTTATTAGATAAGATAATATTGGCCATGCATACATATGTAATGCTATATAAATTCATGACCTGATTTCTATGAAAAAAATTGATCACTTCAGAGAGTCTTTTTTTACTTAACTTTTTTCAGAGATAGAGGAAAGAAGAGAGAGAGAGAGAGAGAGAGAGAGAGAGAGAGAGAGAGAGAGAGAGAACTATTTGTTGTTCCACTTGTTTATGCATTTATTGGTTGTTTCTTGTATGTACCCTGACCAGGGATTGAACTGCAACCTTGGCATATTTGGATGATGCTCTAACCAACTAAGCTACCCAACCAGAGCCAAAAAAACATTGCTTTAAAGACAGCACAGACAAAAGGCCAAAGGCTGCCACTCTGGCCTGGCATTGACTTTGACCGAAGTCCTGGTCTGTCCCTGCCCTCCTGTGACCTTATGCAGGGCAAGTGTTCACACGAGCTCTAAGTTTGCTAGAATCATAAAACAAGGCTGGTAAAGGTACAAGGAGTCTAGTGAGAAGGCTGACTCACAGGGTCTGGAATCAGCAGGCCTGGCTTCCAGCCCCATTGGCCATTTAGGAACTGGGACAGTGACCCGATCCCTTAACCTCTACAGCTCAGATCCTTCAAAGATTTGTAGTTATAATTTATTGGACCATGAAATCCTTAGGGATGTCTTAACTTGTTGTGCTTATTATCTTAGTTTAATAATAAGAAAATATAATTAATGGTACTATCTTAAATTAATAATAACAATATCCTTTGTTTCATAATGCTAAAAATGGTGTCTAGAATATAATACAGGTTCAATCAGGTTGGGAGGAAGGAAGGAATGAAGGAGGGGAGGAGGGAAGGAAGGATGAAAGGAAGGAAGGAAGGAAGGAAAGAAGGAAGGAAGGAAGGAAGGAAGGAAGAACTGCACAATTACATCTGGTTGGCTTTTCTAAATTGTGAAAGTCACATTTCCTGTGGGGAGCTTTCTGTTTTTCCCTTTTTAAAATTGATTTCAGAGAGCAAGAGAGAGAAACATCAATGATGAGAGAGAACCATTGAGTGGCTGCCTCCTGCACGCCCCCTACTGGGGATCTTGCCTGTAACTCAGACACATGCCCTTGACAGGAATCGAACCCAGGACTCTTCAGTCCGAAGGTCAATGTTCTATCCACTGAGCAAGATAAGCTAAGGTTCCCGTGGGGAGCTTTCTGAAGGTGGAGATGTGGGCTCACACAGCACAGAAGCCTCAGAGCCTGACTCAGTCTTTGGAACAAAATAGGAGTCGAGGAAGTGTTTTTGAACCATAAGAAGCACTGTTCTAGGATTCTCTCAGTTTGCTAGAAAACCATGTCATCTATCAGAGTGGCTAGGGGAAGGTATTATTTAAACCAAGAGCTCTGAAATGTTTTTTGTATTTGCTATTCTAAAATAGGAACTATGGCAAATCAGCCTCCCTCACATTGCCCGGGCTCTATGTGAGGGTCTCACACTTTCTGGATTGTTGTTGCTGGATTCGCTCAGACATTTTCATTAAGTAGGGGCTGGAAGGCCACAAACCACACCAACTGCCCCCAAACCACAGCAGAGTGAGTGATACATGTTCCTTTACATCGATTGTCCATTGGTGTGGAATTCTTAAACTCCATGCCCCAGAACAGCAAAAGAGGCGATTCTTAGTGAGGCCTTTTGTCAGTTACTGTAGGGTGAAAAGAATCATTCTCATTGTTTTATCAATTTGTTTGACACATGTTCACCAAATGCCCGATTCATGCCCATCCCCTGCACCAGAGCATATCAGAACTGCCAAGCATGCTGGGGTCCATGTTTGGACCCTGCATGTTCTTGGCCTTATATAAATCTTGCGGCAGTCCCAGCAACTGCTGTCATCATTGTCTCCCTTCCATGGATAAGGAAGCTGAGTCCCAGAGGCCCTGCTTTCAGAGGTGGTGCTGGCATTGGGGAGTAGCTCTTGATGTCTATATATCTGTCTATAAAGCCCCTCTATTCTTCCCTGTGATGCTCTACCTAATGACAATATCTCCATGTTTAGAAAACAGCACAAGAGGACAAAACCTCAGGATTATTTTGTCTAAAATACATTTGTTGTGTGCTGTGTGAAGCTAGACTACTAGTAGCCAACTAGAAGGCAAGGACTTTGATTGATTGAAAGTGTTGAAAACATACCTACCCGCTATCAGCTACATGGGGGTGGCCCTAAAACATATGCCTCTTAGTGAACTTGCTGAGTTGTTTCTATACCAAGTATCAGACCCATTAGTGACTTCTTGTCGTGAGCTCCCATGACCACGCACCTACTGGGAAAGCCAAACACCTCTATCCCCTCATAAGATAGGAAAGACCAGGCTGTGCTACGGAGGGAGGTGCAAACCTGGCTGCAGGTGACTCTATTTACTCACAATCTGAGATCCACTGGCTGCGCACCTGCCGATGACCCCCCAGGTACAGTCCATTCTCCTTGCTATTCGCAGTAGTTCTGCTCGGTAAAGTTGGTGCAAACACTGAATCAGTGGGTCCTGTGGGAATTACAGGGTTCAATTCTTGCCAGCCTCTGGTCACATTCATGGAATTGCATTGACTGTGCTGTATTCTGCTTCTGTCTTCTCCACTAGGTTTGCGATTGTTTCTTCCCTCCCGCCTTCCCTCCTTCCCTCCCTCCCTCCCTCCCTTCCCCCCTCCCTCCCTCCCTTCCTCCCTTCCTCCCTTCCTCCATCCCTTCCTTCCTTTTCCTTCTTATTGGAGATCGGGGCTACTGTACCTTACTGATCTTTGTTATCCCTCCAAGACATGAATGTTATCCCTCAATGCATGAATGTTTATTGAATGAATGAATGAAAGACTCGATCCACACAGCCTCGGTTGACCACAGCTGAGGCCAGCCTTACCCTTTACTGGCTTGACTGGTTCCTTCCCTCCCAGCCTCCCACCACCAACTGTTACTTAGGCCAGCCTGAGTCCCAGCATGTGGCTTCAGCCTTTCCTCAGGTCTCCTCTGGACTTTCCCTTTTTGAGACATAAGCGTCCTATCGGGGGCTGTGTCTCCATTACCTGGACTCCAGTTCCTCCTCTTCTCCCTGCAGGTGTGCCTCACCCTTTCCTGTGTTTGAGGAGCTGGCTGCATTGCCATCTTGGGTTACATGCTGAATGGCACCCAGGACTCCCAGGCTCCCAGGTTCCCAGGCCCCCAGGCCCCATGCCTCCATTGTAAGAATGTGACATGCACAGCACAGGGTCTAATCCTCTCACCCTTCTCTCTTTTAACAGCAGAACGCATTGGAAGGAAAAGTTCCAGTGAAGAAAGATGCTTCATGAATGTATAATTTTCCTTTTGGTTGCTTGCAGTCCTTAATAAATGTCTTACTTTTTCTCTTTCATTGCCTGATTTTCTAAAAATAATAAATAAAATAAGAGTAACTATTACATTTTTAGATAAGGAGCTAATGCCATGAGGAGATTAGTTTATCCAAGGATTTTAGGAGCTGAGACGTATAAAGCAGCATGTTTAGCATAGTTATGTCAAACACCTGTCTTAAATCATACAATGGTCATAATTCCTTGTTCCTACCAAGACAGGCAGTCCCAGGCAGCTCAGTGTCAAGGAGTGTCTTTCCTTTTGTGACTAATTTTAATTTTAAAAAAAGAAAAAAGAAATCATCTGGTGATTAAGGGACAAGAGGCAATCTCCTCTCCCACCAAAATGCCACCATCACTTCTTTTCCCTCAGATTTCTTAGGCCACAGAGTCAATAGCAAAAGCTGGCTTTCTGTCAAAGCAGGCTTTCTGTCAAAGTAGGTATTGCCAGAAAAGAACTGAGGACTGTGTCCCTGGCCACTTACTTAGGAATCTGTCCCAATTAGGTGCCCCAGTTTGGAGCCAGGCATTTCTGTGGCCAGTTTGCTGTGGGAATGACAGTAGTGAGAGATCTGGAAGATTCAAGAATTCCCAATTGGAATGCAGTCCCTTGCCAGTGAGACTGAAACCCCCACCTGTTTCCATGGCTTTCCATGAAGACGTCAGGAGGTCCTGAGGACTATTTTCAGGACTGATGATACACGAAGTCATTATCAGGCATTTGCACCTTGATTTAGATGGGGCTGTCTATTCCTGCCCTGTAGCAAACTGCTCTACTTACCACAGCTTCTAAGTATTGGACAAGACTATTGTCTACCTCACCCCCCACCCATCTTCTATTTTTTCAAAACTTTCCTGGATATTCCCATATGCTTTGTAAAATTTCAACTTTAAGATCAGCCTGTCAAGTGATGAACAAAAATCCTGTTGATATTTTAAATCAATTTAATGACATCAAATTTGTAGATTGAATTCGAGAACAGATGTCTTTAGACTTTTGAGTTTTGCTTTATAAGAATAAGATATACATTTCCATTTACTGAAATCTTCTTTTTGTCCCTTAATAGAGTTTAAGTGTGTGTGTGTGTGTGTGTGTGTGTGCACACATGCACACATGCACATGCGCAATTGGCATATTTCTTTTATAATTTATTTTATTAAAAATATAATTTATTGATTTTTTTACAGAGAGGAAGGGAGAGGGATAGAGAATTAGAAACATCGATGAGAGAGAAACATCGACCAGCTGCCTCCTGCACACTCCCTACTGGGGATGTGCCCACAACCAAGGTACATGCCTTTGACCAGAATCAAAACTGGGACCCTTCAGGCTGTAGGCCAACACTCTATCCACTGAGCCAAACCGGTTAGGGCTATAATTTATTTATTGGTATTATTCTTTTTGTTGTTATTATAAATGATATTTTTTGTCATTATATCTTATGATATAACACTGACTAATCTATATTAGGTTTTTGGCCTATCTTCCTACTGAAATCTCATACTATTTTTAATAGGTCTTTGGTTGATACTCTAGAGTATTCCATGTATACACTGCAACTTCTGCAAGTGATATTGATGTTGCCTCCTCTTCATTTTTTGAATGTCAATGTCTTTTTTATGTTCTTTTATTATATTCCCACAGGGTTAGAGGACAGTACGATGATAAGCATCCTGGTTTTGTTTCTCACTTAGAATTCTAAGAAGCATTTTAATGTCTCACCATAAGCACGACTGGCTTCTGGTTTGGTGTCTATATTTTTAATCATGTTAAGGTTTTATTTGTCCTTTCATTATTAAGAGTTTAGAGCATAAGTGTATACTGAACTTTATCAAAACATCTTTTGAAATTTGTTTTGAATTTTTCACATTTGTCGTCTTTGGTGACTTATGTTAATCTATTCCCTACACTGAACCACCTTTGCATTTCTGGAACATCCCCACTGGGTCAGGGTTTGCTATTCTTTAAATAGGCTGCCACTAGTTATCACTGCTTCCTATAGGCTGTTGATGCCAACCATCATGGGTGAGCATGATCTGTGTTGATTTGTGTGCTGTCTTTGTCTGATTTTGGTATCAATGTTGTAAAACCCAAGATATCTTGCATCTCCTGTGCACACCAACTCCCATTGCTGGGTCGTGTGTCTGGCCATGGAGCTGTCTGGTTCGTTCTGTGGATTGTGCGAGCCCTTGCCCTCAATGAGCACAGTCACCTGTCCCAGCTCAGCCTCTCCCTTCTCCCAGCACTGCACTCCCCTGGGATTGAGCAGGTCAGCAGCAGAGAAACACTATGGAGACATGGGCTCATGGCAGTTGAGAACAAGGGAGATCTTATAAATGATGCACACTGAGGCTACAGAATCCACACCCTCTGTGTGCTCAGCGACATTTGTTCTAAGAACAAACGTGATCTAATTTCTTCAGGCCAGAATTCAGGTGAGCAATTTGCTGTTAAAAAAGGAGACCTCTCTTATGGCTGAGTAGTATTCAGTTATGTATATGCACCACACCTTCTTTATCCAGTCCTCTATCACAGGGTACTTTGTCTGTTTCCATGCCTTGGCCATCATGAATAATGCTGCAGTGAACCTAGGGATGCATAGATCTTTAAGTACAGATGATTTAGAGTTTTTCGTGTACACACCCAGGAGAGGAATTTTTGAGTCGTATGGTAGCTCTAGTCTTAACATGGTGCTATATACAGATTTTATAACTTAGAAATCCACACATGAAATCTATATTTTCATGTTGACCAATGTCACCCCAATAAAATTTAATTTAAAAAATCATTACAATGTAAAAAGAAAGGAGACTTCATGGCCTTCCTTTGAACAAGGCACACCTCTATAGAGATCTCCTATGAGACAAGCATCTGTACACCTTTCCATAAAAATGTCGGAGTGTCAGACATTTTTATGCAGAACAATTTTGGCCTCTCCTCAGAGGCAGGTGTGACCAGAGCCAACCTGTCTGCAGTGGCTTTTTACGTGGGAGCCCTCAGCAGCGGCAATGAGCATAATGTTGTTATGTTACTGGGCTCCACCCCTGGGAACCAGAGCACACCTTTACGGAGGGACCGAATTTACCTTTCTTGTCTCTTCATAGCTTGGATTAAAAATTGCCCAGATTCAAATATTTAATGTTCTTCCTTATTTCCCATTCCTGGAATGTCTCATTGTGGCATGGCTTGTGGCCACTGTGTGGTGTTCCTCCCTCGCCAGGTCCTGGGCAAGGTCTCACTTTGGTGCTACCTCAGCCTGAACACACTCCCGTGACCTTTGCACCTTTGGGGCAGCTTCCTAGGGTGTTCTGTGTTGCGTTATTTTCCTTTCTGTGTTGCAGCAAGCGATTTAGTTTT
This sequence comes from Murina feae, assembly GCA_004026665.1. Taxonomy (NCBI): domain Eukaryota; kingdom Metazoa; phylum Chordata; class Mammalia; order Chiroptera; family Vespertilionidae; genus Murina; species Murina feae. The sequence goes on along the minus strand of PVJC01006172.1, from coordinate 4,002 downwards.
TATCATATGATCAATTTTCTGCACATTTCACAGCACGTGGTCTGATTTGTTCTGTGACCGTGGGGCGTTGGCAGCTCAGAGGCAGCGGGGGAGGGACAAAGGAAGAATGGTCCTACAGAATGTCCTGCACTGCAGGTGCCAACTTGTGGCCTTTCAAAAATGAAGCTCAGATAGGTCAGCTCTGAGTTTCTGGATCGCCTCTCTCCTTCTTGCTTCATTTTCTTTCCTTAACTCCTGTCTCCTCCTTCCCTGGGCACTAATATGTTCAGTCTTCAACAACCCACAGAAGGCAAGCTGGGGATTTTCCATCCTGTTCAACCATCCTCTGTGAAGAGCTCTGTTTTGTGGGAAGAGGGCTTATATCTCTGACATCTGTCCTCCCTTCCCTAAAAAAAAATTATAATAATTAAATCTTTAGAAACTTAGCCAATGGGTCTGAAATTCTCTCAAAAATTATGGTAGCCAAACCATTAGCTTGATGGGTCACTTTGACCATCCAATGTCATGTGTGATTCTTACAAAACCACTGCCAGCCCCACGGCAGCCCACCTGCTCTCTCATACATGTGCATGAAGGTGACCCCATGAGTTTGGTTCTCTGAATCTGCAATAGGGACCCCATGAGGGTTGGGGTGGAAAACTGTTTTACCCTGAAGGGCCCTATTAAACATTCATGTGCTTCCCATCCATTTTCTTCTTCCTTGGACTGAAGGCCTAGACCTCCAATCAGCTGAAATTAGATGCAAAGCTGGAGTTCCTTCCAAGTGTTCCTTTGTCCATGACATTGGCATTCTTTCTGTTCATATCCAAATAGATACTCCCTTGGCCATCATTCAACAGAAAACTGGCATTCTCTGAAAGCCAAACAAAACCAGCCCCAATAAACAAAATGAACCAGCACAGAAGACATCTGAGCCTTATTTTCTCTGACCTGGGAGGTCAAGGAAGGGAGAGAGACAGGAGGTGCCTGGGCACCCAGCTGCCTCGGGGCTCGGAGACCTGTAACTAGGTCACAGTGACACCGGGCAATGTGTGTTGTTCTCTGGGCAAAAGCAACGTGGCTGTTGCTGCTGCTTCAAAGGTAGAGCTCAGCATGGCTACAGCAACTGCTGAAGGCTGCCCACTCTCTCCACCCTTTCTTCTTTCTTTTCTGCTTTGCAATAGTGAGTCCTCTCTTAGGTCTCCTCCTAAGGGCCTCTGAGGGTGCATGCATGCGGTCACTACTTCCCATTCAAGCCATGAATTGGGTAAGGGACATTCCATTTTCAACTCTACAAGATAGCTCTACCCACATTTAAAGATCATGCATTGCATTGTAAAAGAAAGCATGACATTTAAAAAATAAATAAAATTCACCCAAATTCACACCATCTACATTTGTCTCTTGAATTCCCTTTAAAATTGACTTTGGAAATATGCTTCTGACCAAGAATGAGATGCTGGCAGCCCCACCTTATTTGCTGATCACTGACAGATAATAAAGAGCTCTGTGGTTAATTTTAGTCCTAAAACAGACTTGGGTTTTTAATTAGAATAACACCATGTTGTAGGGTATACATGCATATTACTACTAATATATACATATTAGCATATGTCCTATGATGCAGTCAAAACTCTAAGGTGGGTTTCACTGTCTTCTCTTTCATCTCAGACACGTCCTGAATTAGCCTGCAGCGGAGAAGGGACATGATATCTGTCCTCAACCTCACTCTGCAAGGTGAGAGAGGGGTCTGCACAGTTCTTTGGGGGCTGGTAGCTCTGCATCCTGGGGCCCCACATAGGAAAGCTGGTTCTTCCACTCCAGTTTCTGTAGAAATGCCCTCTGCTCTCTTTCCTGGGGTTCCTTTGGCCCTGGCCTAAAAAGACACAGCTCCATGCCACATGGTCCCTGTGACTCCCCACTCAGTCCCAGGTATTCCTGCATCACCCCCACCCTCCCTCTCTAGGTCTTCTCACAACCTCCATGCAGCCACACTAGATTGACTCAAGATGCCTCTGCCAGCTGCCCTAGTTTGGATAGTGCCCATCAAAATTCATGTCTTCCCAGAATATCAGAATGTAACCTTATTCGGCCATAGGGTCTTTGCAGCTATAATTAGTTAAGCTGAGTTCATACTAGATTACAATGGGTCTTCTAAGAAAATGTCCTTATAAGAAAACAGAGACACAGAGACAGAAGGAATAAGTTTGAGTGACAATGCAGGTACAGGCAGAGATTGGTGTGATGTGTCTAAAAGCAAAGGAAGGCCAAGGATTGCCGGAGCAAACAGGAGCCAGGAGCAAGGCCTGGAGGGAGTTCTCTTCAGAGCCTCCAGGGAACCAATCCTGCAGAGCCTCTGCAGTTCTAAGCCATTCAACGCGTGGTACTTCCTTATGGCAGCCCCAGGGCATGAATGCAGACTTCCCCCATTTACACATATCTGGTCCCAGAAAACACCCGCGTACCCTGTGTCCTGATAAACCCTGGAGGTCCCCCAAAGGCAGCTATCCCGGGACTTCCCTTCTAAGTCTTTGGTTAGCTCTTGTCCTCTCCATTTCCTAGTGGCAGTTGGAACCCATTTACTCCTTCTCAGTTATGGATCAGACACAAGTGTCACTTGACTGCACTTAGACACCCTTGAGCTATGGGTTGGGCACTAGCACACCCTCTTCTCTCCCCATGGGTGAGCTTGCACAACAGCCAACCGCTCTCTGCAAAGAGACTCTTCATTGTCTCCTCACAGGAGGAGACTGCTCCTCCACTGATCCCTTTGCAAAGCTGTTCTTGCTAAGAGGTCTGTGTGCTGGACCATGAGCTTTGAAATTCTGCATTTGGGTGTGGGGAGGAGGGTAGTGGTGGAGTCTTTTCACACTCATTTTGGTTCCCCTGTTCCATCCTAGCATCCTATTACACATGGTATGCATATAAATATGGTTTTACATTGTAGAGGTGAGACTGTACAAAGTTTTTATGGAGGCATTTCTGGCTCATTGTAGTAGATTGAATTGTGCCTTCTCCCTAAAAAAGACATGTCCTCCCAGAATCCATGAATGTGATCATATTTGGGAAAGGGGTCTTTGCTGTTATAATTCATCTGAGGATCTCGATACAGGATCCTTGAATTTAGGGTGGATCTTAAATCCAATGACAGGTGTCCTTATAAGAAGAGAGGAAGGCATAGAGATATACAGAGGAGAAGGTGATGTGTAGAAGGCACAGATGGGACTCGTGCAGTACCAAGCCAATGGACACCTGGAGCCTCCAGAAGCTGGAACAGGCAAAGTAGGGTTCTCCCCTAAGCCTTGGGTGGGAACTGGCCCTGCAGACCCCGTGGCTGACACCTTGAGTCTAGACTTCCAGCCTCCACAGGTGTGAGGGAATAACATTTTTGTGGTTTTAAGTCACCCAGTTGTGGTGATTTGTTATGACAGCCCTAGAAAACTAACACACTAATTATATTCTAAACATTTCCCCATGTTATTAGACATTGTGGTAATTATTTTTAATGATAACACACTATTCTATAGTATAAGGAAGCCAAATCAACACTCTATTGTAAAATGTTTAATATTTGAAAATTGAATGAACTAAATAATAAGGAATTAAATACACTTGAAGGTACCTTTTGAGTACCTGGTAATTTCCTTAGGAAGATGTCCCAGGGGTGGAACTGTTGGGTTGAAGGCTACACCCTCCGCTCTGCCTGTACCTTCTCTGCCTGAAGTCTATTGCTCAAAACCTGTAATTTTTGTAACTATTATTTTATGCTGGTTGGTACAAGACATGTAATAACCCTGTGACTCATTTCTGTAACAATTCTTACGGATGCTGACCTGTGAGCATGAAAAGTAGCCTTCCGAAAACAAGGCATAACCTGGTACTTAGCCCGTCTGGGTTACCCGTCTGATATATTTCAGTCACAATTAGCTCACGTCCCTCAATTTTGTGCCGGGTGTGTATTAAAAATGTGTTTCTTTGTGCTTTTCTTTTTATTGGTCTCTCCTCTAAAAGCAAGCCCTGAAT
>PVJC01006171.1:0-55982 GCA_004026665.1 Murina feae | reverse complement strand
ACAAGTGCTGGAGAGGATGCGGAGAAAAAGGAACACTCGTGCACTGCTGGTGGGAATGCAGACTGGTGCAGCCACTGTGGAGAACAGTATGGAGTTTCCTCAAAAAATTAAACATGGATCTCCCTTTTGACCCTGTGATCCCACTTCTGGGAATATATCCTAAGAAACCAGAAACGCCAATCAGAAAGGACATATGCATTCCTATGTTCATAGCAGCACAATTTACCATAGCAAAAATTTGGAAACAGCCTAAGTGCCCATCAACAGATGAATGGATTAGAAAACTGTGGTACATCTACGCAATGGAATACTATGCTGCTGTAAAAAGGAAGGAGTTCTTAGCATTTGCAGGCGTATGGATGGAGCTGGAGAACATAATGCTAAGTGAAATAAGCCAGTCAATGAAAGAAAAATACCACATGTCCTCACTCATCTGTGGATAATAATAACCATTATAAACTGGTGAACAAAAATAGATGCAGAGGCAGAGCAACATCAAACAGACTGTCAAATTACAGCAACAAGGACAGGGACGTTGGGGGGAGGGGGGTAACAGATCAGCCAAGGGACTTTTGTGTATGCATTTAAGCATAACCAATGGACACAAAACATTGGGGGGTAGGGGAGGCTGGGGAAGGGCAGGGGGAAAAAGAGATATATGTACTAATCTTTGTAAAGCTTTATGTAATAAAAATTTTTTAAAAATTAAAAAAAATAAAAAAATAAAAAAAAAACAAAAGAAAAAAAAAGAAATTACATAGGATGCAAATTGAATGAAATTTAAACGGATGCATTTATTTTATGCAAATTATACCCCAATAAAGAAAGCAAAGCTATTAAAAAAAATAAAAAAATGGAGACCTATCTATCACTGTTTTAATACTTTAAGCAATAAAATAAAATAAAATAAAATAATAAGCATGCCAGTGTAGAAATCAAATAAATTAATACAACAAATGATTTAAATAAGGTGAAAACTGAAGAAAAAAATCATTCATTGATTAACAAAATTTAGTGAGATGCTTTACATATCTATTTAGTCTATGTTAATGTTTTAAAACCACTGGTTCACTGACTTTACTATATATGAGATGGGGCTTCTTACTCCTATCCACCCTCTCATGGTTTCCTTGTCATAGAGACACTGAGCTTGAGTTTTTGTTTTTTGTTTTTTACCTGATAAGATATTTATCAAGGGTCTACTCACTTCAAAACACTGTTCCATTCATTCATCTCTTTCTTGAAAGGCAGCACCGAGGTTCTAAGAGTTGAGAGGGTCTCCTGACAACTAGGGAAGTTTCTCCTGAATCCATTCACTCAAATGCTGTTGAAGGTAGTTAGCAACTCACTCCATGGATGGTATCATCCATTGATTGAGATTCCTTTGTAAGTTATCCCACTGAGCACTGGATATCTTAATAATGCCTATTTTAGCCAGAAAGAGTCAAAGAAGGATTTACAGAGGAGGCTTGAAGGAGAGTGGAATTTTGAATGAGGGAGAAGTCTGAATTGTAAAGGCATGAGGGTGTGCTGGGCTCTGGGACTGGAACAGGGAGTGAAAAGACAGGATAAGACTGAACTTTTAAGGAGAGAAAGTTTGATTTTTATTCTACATATATAATGATGTGTCTGTCAAGTCTGTTTTGGTTGCAGGTAACAGAAACCAATTCAAACTGGTTAAAATGAGAGGGAGCATGAAGGTTGCGAGTGACACTGACTCATATAACTGACAAGTCCACACCACAATGTGGCCTGGGGCTTATGTGGTGCCCTAGGATTCCCTAGGGCAATGAGGTTGTGCCTTTTCTGTTGATCAGTTTTGTTTTAGAGAAATTGTGTTTTAGAGAAATTATCTTCGAAGCAGACTTGTGTCTGGATTGGAGATAGAAAATTATAAGCTTAGCTATCAGGAGAGCAACTACTGCTCTAGTTCTGGAAAGAAATGATGAGAGGCGAGAGTCTGGCAGAGGTTGTAGGTTTGAGGCGGTCATATAGGAGACCCACTGATTGAACACCAGGGCTGTGAGGAGGAAAAACTCTAAAATAATTTTTAAGTTCCTGCCTTGGGTACAGGATAAAAGTTGGGCCTTTCATTAAGACAAGAATATAAGAGGTTTTGAGGGGAAAGAGATAAACTTGATTTTTTTAAATATATATTTTATTGATTTTTTACAGAGAGGAAGGGAGAGAGAGAGAATTAGAAACATTGATGAGAGAGAAACATCAATCAGCTGCCTCCTGCACACCCCCCACGGGGATGTAACCGCAACCAAGGTACATGCCCTTTACCGGAACTGAACCTGGGACCCTTCAGTCCACAGGCCGACACTATCCACTGAGCCAAACTGGTTAGGGCTAAACTTGATTTTTTAATTACCTCTGGGACATTCAGGTACAGATTTCCAACAGGCTGCTGGATATATTTATCTTGAGCTTAGAAAACCACTCTGAGCTTAAAAGGTAGTTTTGGGGCTCATCACAGCATATGGGCCACCATATAATAATAGCACTTAAAGATTTTGGAAGAGAAAGGGAAAGATCTATAAAGGAAAACACAAGGATGGCAGTCAGAGATTAAAAAAAAAAAAAAAAAAAGAACCAACGAACAGACCGTCAAACTTCATAGGGAAATCAGGGGAGGAGATTGGGCGTAAGAGATCAACCAAAGGACTTGTATGCATGTATATAAGCATAACCAATGGACACAGACACTAGGGGGGTGAGGGCATGTGCTGGGGGGAGGGGTGGAGGTAGCTGGGAAGAGGTCAATGGAGGAAAAAGGCGACATACTAATATGTAATAGTAATCATTTAAAGAGTAAGGAATTTTTTTAAAAAAGAACCTAGAGACAGTACTCACACAAAAACAAGAAAGAAAGAGGAGGAAATATAAAATAAAATAAAATAAAATAAAATAAAATAAAATAAAATAAAATAAAATAAAATAAAATAAAATAAAATTCTAGGTGAAATTAATTAAAATAAAAGATGAAAATGCCCAGAGGACATAGCAAACTAAAAAACCACTATCAAGTCAGGTCAGGGGTGGAATCTCTGCCATCAATAATAGGATGTTATAAAGAATCACAAACAGCAGTTAAACAAAGCAAGTCAGTACATTTATCGATCACCTGCTAGATGAAAGACACCATACCAAGTGAATGGAGAAACTGTAATTAAAATCCAAAATTTAAAAAAATTAATTTGTTATATTACATTTAATTTGAATTCAATCTGGCAGTGTAACAATTTGAAATATAAGCTCAATTCATTCAGAGGGGTTAAGCTCTCTAAAAAGGGAAGGTGGTTTATATATACCAAAGTGTGTAATCAAGATCACAGGATTTTGTTTTAAAAAAATCAATCATGTATGATTGTGCTCATCAAAATGATTCCTCATTATCTCCATTTAATCCCCAATAAGTATTGCAACTTTATCCTATTTCTGCAGTACTCTTGCCACCAGCACAACTTCCAGCTCTTCCTGCCCTGTGGCCTGAGAGAGAGGAGACTCTCCCTCAGTAGAGGTTACCACTTAATGACTCCGGGCCCCGCACTGTTGAAAGCACTTCTTCAGTTTCTCCTTCTATTCTCTCTTCCTTTGAATCGAGCATTCTAATGGCATCTATCTGAAAGATGGTCACTTCACTCGCTTGTCTGTCTTTTAGCTCCTGGACTCCCAGTGTTTCATCTTAATCTCGCTTGTAATGCAATATGACTTTTGGATCCTGCAGCAGTCCTTCCCAGGTCATTGGGAGGAAGTGAAAAGTCTACCACTGACAATGGCCGTGGAGTCCGTAATTCCCGTGACCTTGTAGGTACAGGCTGAAGTTGTAGAACTGCATTAGAAACGTTGGAGCAGATTTCTGACCCCACCCTGACTTCAGGGATGCCACATCCAGATCCGTGGGCATCCTTTCACCAGATTTTTGTGGATGACACATCTTCCCTAAACTCACAAGCCTTGAGTTATACCCAATAGGAACATCTAGACCAAATCAAAATGAGATGTGGATTGCGTTAAGTCATTAAAGTAGGACTCACCTCTTTTCCTTTCACAATTCTGGCTGTGTAATCTCCCCTGCGTTATTTTCCTAGCTCCAGCCACCATTTTCTTTCTTGTTCCCCACCCTCCCCCCTCCACAGCGATGAAACATATATAAAGCAATCAAAAGGCAAACAGAAATAAATTCTGAAGTATCTGCTATTTCCCACCCTCCTGGCCTCCATGCCCCTGCATTGGTGTGGACCATCAATGGCTAGTTGTTTCTGTGTAGTGTGTATGTGTGATTGGCACTCCCTGCAATTACCCTTTCCACAGTCTCTGCCCCCGAGCAGTGCGGCTTCTTGGGTTACTGATGGCCTCTCAACAAACCTGACTTTGTTCTTTTAACCATCTTCTCTCAATGCCATCTCATTAAAGTATATTGCCAGTGAAAGCAGCCCTAACAAATGTCTTTCCACTTGTAACCTGGTCTGAAACTGCCTAACTTTTCTTGTTGAATGAGTTAAATATTCCAAAAATAATTTAGGAGAGAAACATGAAAAGCACCAGTTCATGTTGTCACTTATACAGTATTTTTAAGACTGTTAAGCACAGACCACCAACCTTTTAAAGTATTGTCAGGTTACATAATGAGACAAGCATGATTTCATTTTGTGTCCTCTAGTCTTAAGTATAAAATCATCATAGAATGCAAGGCCCAGGGACTAAGGGAAATAACGGGTGGCTGAAAAGTTCAGATAGGGGCAATGGGGACCCCAAAGGTTGAGCTGCTTGAGGGAATCTTTGGGAACTAGAGCTTTTTCTGGAAATTCTTATTAAAAAGTGGTAAAATGTTCTATGTCTGCATGGAAACTGTCAATAAAAGGTTGGTTGATAGGAAAATAATTGCACTACTTATAATTTCAAATAGACTAAATAACATCAATGAAGACAAGATGTAGCCCCATCTCCTGTCATGCAGTCCCTTCTCCAGCTCCTGATTTATTCTCTTGAAAATCAACAATGTTGCAGGAGCAGAGCAGACAAGTAGAGCTGGCATTTTCCAATTTGGAACATAATCCTATTCCCAGTTATTGGTAGACAAAGCGTCTGTCTGCCAGATTTCTGAACTTTACATCTGGTTGTCCTGTCACATTCCTGCCTCCCAGTAAGGAAATGCCTACTCAAAAGGAAAAAAAAAAAAAAATATATATATATATATATATATATATATATATATATATATATATATATATAATTTCAAAAAGGAGAAAAGGAAAGGAGGAGGAGTTGAAGGAATAGGCGTCTTGTCCTAGATACCAATTGCTATGTCCATTAATTCATTGATTTGTAAATATTTGCTGAATATGCTCTTCCTCCCCCCTCCTTTTTATTGAACTTATTGGGTTGACACTAGTTAACAAAAGGATACAGGTTTCAGGTGCACAATTCTATAATACGTCATCTGTACTGTATTGTGTGTTTACCACCCCAAGTCAAGTCTCCGTCCATCACCATTTATCCCCCTATACTCTCCTCCTGAATACTTTCCAAGAAATTATACGTGAATGACTAAAAGTGTCTATGTGGATTCAAACTTGAACTCTACCATGTTGTCATCCTTTGACCTTAGGAAGCAAGGCTAAAACATTACTTAGCTTCTTTAGTCTCCTTGTCCCTCAGCTGCTCCATCTGTAAAATGAGGTTATAGATTAATTGGGATAGTCCATATCAAGTGGTTAGGACAATGTTTTGAACATAGTAAGCACTCCCTGTTAGAAATATTACTCCTAGGTATGAGGTAAAATTCTAAAAATTACTATAAAACATTTCTTCCTTAAAGAAACCTTATATGTGTACCTATGATATATTTTAAAATTTTGTACACTTTTAAATCTCCTGAAAGAGGCTGATGTGAAATGTGGAAAGGCTTAACATTTGAAGGAAGGAATTAGCTCATATGAATGTTTTATAAATAGATACATAAACTGTTTGAGCTTATGACTGACTAGACAGCCTATTTCATGGTTGTGCTGCTATTTACACAAATCCAGTCTCATTCTTTTCAAAGGATTAGAGTCTGGCATAAGTTACTTCTACCCACCTGATCTTTATGGATGCACAGACCAGTTCCTCCAATTTGAATCATGAGCAATAGCGAAGCAATTTTACATACTTGCCAGCGTATAGACTCACCTGGATGACCCTCCACTGATAAATAAATAAAATAAGTAAAAGTGTGTCATTGTAGTCTCACATGAATATGTCTGAGTGAAGCTCAGAGAGGTAAGTAAACTAGTTTATACTCAACACCAGGGGCACTAGGATTTAAACCATGAGCTTTGTAGTGTGAAGTCTCTGCTCTTTCCATGACATCATAGGCCTTGTGTGTGTGTGTGTATGTGTGTGTGTGTGTGTGAGAGAGAGAGAGAGAGAGAGAGAGAGAGAGAGAGAGAGAGAGAGAGAGACTGAGACTTGTATTCTCCTGGTGTTCTTGGGAATATACATGTGATAGCGGTGGCTATAGTAGAAAGGTCAGTATTAACCAATCAAGTCTCCACATAAACAAACAGGAGTTTGACTCTTCTGGTAGAAGATTCAGCTGGACTGAAAGGAGTTATCTGAGCAATGCTTTTGTTATACTTTTTTTAGGTGTCCCTAGTTACATCTCTCCATGCATAAATTCAAACATGCATTACAAAGACTGTTCCCATAAACTCGAAGGAGTCCATTGCACCTACAAAGAGTAAGTGTTTGCATCTTAGGTACCTTAAAAACTTTACCCACATTTAAAATGACCAATTAATCACAAATTCAACAAAGAAGAGGAGGGTGTACAAGATCTTTGAAGAGGTGGGAAAGACATATTTGAGCTTATAGTACGTACCTGCAGGCTCCCTCCGGAAGTCAGTCTGCATAGCAGCTAAGAGTAGGCATTCTGGATCATACATCTCCAGTTTGAACAGAGGATGTAGAAGCTATTTAATCTTTCTGACCCTAAGTCATCTCATCAATGAAATGGGATGATAGCCCCTACATGGTTGAGAGTTAGATGAGATAAAATGTTATTTGCCTGTGGTGCCTATGGTTCCTTCCTCTCCCCTGGTCTCGATTATGTCAAAAGACTAACTTCAAAATGTTCTATTTTCCCAAACATTAAGTGTGATTTCTCACAGAGAAAGAGGCAACGAAAGTTATTTTTCTTTTATCTCTCCTTCTAATTCATCTGTGTCTCTGCTTTGCCTGTGTGTCCTGGCACACTGGTCTCACCTCTCTAAGCCCAGAGATAGTGATAGCATGTAGAATATCAGGGGATAATTGTAGGGTTGGCTTTCTGCTGCTCACTCCAATTGTCAACATCCAGATGCTGAACACTTATCTATTTATAATCAGGACCCCTGACTCCATGAGAGAGAGAATGTCTGCTGGCCTCCTCTGCTCTCCCAGATCATCCCAGGTGGCTTGAATTTGGGGGAGCTGGGGGAGGGGTGTAGTGAGATATGAGGCTAGTTATTGCTCCAACTTTGAAATGGTTGCAGAGCAGAATGGTAACAAAAATCAAAATCACAAACACTAATGAGACTCCCTGGCTGGTGCCAGTTCTATTCCAGTCACCACCCTCCACAGCCCCAGAAGAGAGTGAAGGATTATAGGTTTGGTGGAATCCTTGGGGCACATTCAAAGAGTTTGAAGTTTTGTTTGAAAGTCTGTTTGCAGACAGTAAAAATGGATTAAATTGCCTCTCCAACACAAAGAAATGCCAGGTCTCAGTAGAGGTAAGACACCAGAGACTTAAAGTGCTACTAGAAGCAGAATAATGAAAAGAGTCCAAAATGCGGGACCATCTTTGCAGCCAACACTATATACTTTAAGTTTAAGAGTATCTAGATTAATTGTGATGGATAGATCTAAAGAAGTAATGCATTTAATAATGTCTTTTCTTCTCGAAAGGAAATGGGTTTATTTAAGGACCATGGTATGTATTATACATTCCTTTTTTCAAAAGCACAACAGAAAGTTATCCTCCTTGTCTTATTACCCATTTTTACTCCTTCCTATAAAATTCAGATTTATTACATGTATAACTTCTAGAAATGATGTGTGAGGGTCAAACTATATTTGTAAAATACCATTGGAATCCAAAAGTTAAGTGAAGAATAAAGATGTGATTTTTTTAATCACTTAAATGGTAACATTTAAAATCATTTTAAGAGGTTAAATGGTTTTTTATTACTTTTATGCATGTTGAAAATACCACATTATATATTTAAGGGAAAATTGGGCAAAAAACTGCATCGTGGCTATAGCAAGATCAAGTTCATAGTTTTTTTAAAAGTATATTTTGTAAGAGACTGATGGTTATCCAAGCTTTAAAGCACTAACATTTTCAACTGATGGCAGCTACTAAAAACATTGAAAAAGATCAAACATGTGAAACTTTATTTGCTCCTCAAATGACCTAAATCATCATTAATTCCACACATGTAGATTAGTAGCTCTTTCCAAGGCTGAATTAATATTTCCAAAACTTAATAAGTCAACACGTATAAAGTACATTGCATATATCTTGTGTGTGTGTATAAATTATGTGTGTGTGTGTGTGTGTGTATATAATTTTTCGCCTTTCTCATGTGAGTGTCTGCACCAGTGTGTAGTCTTCTCTATGACAGACATTTTGCTGGGCCTAAGGGGAAAGGACATAGCACAGTTCCTGCCCTTGGGAACCACCCTAGCACCATTCCTAACACCGTCGTGGCGGGAGCATGTGCTGTATTATGAGCCATCAGCCTCATTGAGAGCACTTGCTTGAAAGATAAGAGAAAAACTTAATGGAGGAATGAGCACTTAAGTGGAGCTTTGAAGAAATATTGGGAATGTTTCAATTAAGAGAATATTTTGAGGATGCTTTTCTTTTTATCATAAAATATGTCATATATTTCAAAATTAATAGATTTTATTTTTAGGGAAGATTTAGGTTTACAGGACACTGAGAAGATAGTATAGAATTTCCATATAATTCTGACCTTCCCACATATAGTTCCCCCTACTACTAACATCTTGCATTAATATAGAGTATTTGTTATAATTTATGAACCAATATCAATACATTATTATTATTAACTGAAGTCCATGGTTTACATTAGATTTCTCTTTTTGTTGTATGGTTCTATGGGTTTAGAGAAATGCATAGTATAATGTGTTCATCATTATAAAATCATACAAAATATAGGGCATCTTCTATGCCCTAAAAATCTCCTGTGCTCTACCTATTCATACCTCCCTCTCTTTCCTCAAACCCACTGATCTTTTTACTAACTCAATAGTTTTGAGTTTTCCAGAATGTAATAATATGGTTGGAATCATTCAGTACATAGTGTCTTCAGATTGGCTTCTTTCACTTAACAATATGCATTTAAGGTACCTCCATGTCTTTTCCTGACTTGAAAGCCATGTTCATTTATTTACAAAGGGGAAAAAAAGCACCATTCATAATTCCAGAGATGCACACTATGAAGAATTTGGCTCATTTCTTTCCATAGATAGACAAACAGACAAATACATATCAAATGAGCACATTGTCTATAGTACTTAGAAATCCTTTCTGTTACTCAATAATTTATAAAGAATACTGTATCATTAAACATCAGTTTGTAAAATTACTTGTAATGGCTAAAGATTATTCCACTTCTGAATATATCATCATTTATTGCATTAAGATTGTTGCAAATTTTCTGCTATTGTACACAATACTCTCCTTCTTGTCAAACATTTACTCCAATATATATGTCCCTAGGGGGAAAATCCTAGAAGTATAATTGTGGCATTGCACAGTATGTAAAACTTCCAGGCTATTGATAGTGATGCCCTCCCTCTGCTCCAGAAGGTCTATAACAATCTCACTCCCCCAGAGGACCAGAAACTGCCCATTTCCCCATACCTCACCAAACCTGGGTGACATCCTTTTAAACAATGTTTCAATTAAAATAATATTTGGCATGGGTTTATTGGGTGGTTAGGAGGTGAGGGGAAGGGAGAAGGCATTTGATAATGAAAATAGCATGAACAAAGGAATGAAGGTTGGTAAGCATGATCATGTTCAGGCAATCAAATATTATAGCGCTGAGAAGGCTAAAAGGCTAATTCCAATGTAACCCTGATCTTTGAGGGTCTAGCAATCTGAATCTGTGCAGTAACCTAATGCACATTCCTGATTACCTATAATTAAGTCACTGCCCCTTTCCTCCACAATCTGGTCTTCTAAGACCTGTTACCTAAATGCTCACATTTTACAGAGGTCATAAACCGTGAACCCCCAAAAGGGGTCATCAGCGCTGGTGCCAGGCCAGGTCCTTAGAGATGATCTCATCTCAACCTATGGGGCTTTTAGCAAAGCCCGCAAAAGGTCCAGAAGTATGATCCATATTTGGGGGACAAAGAAACCAAAGAGGTATAAAGAAGAGCTTCCACCATATTGGTTTACTCAGACTCTGGAGGCAACTCATCTGAGACTGCAGGTGTAATAAAGCTGTGTAACTCCATTTCTCTAAGTGTTGCTTGGGTTTCTTCGGTCTTCTACAACAGTGTGGTTGAGTTACAGGGAACACTGAGGGAAAGCAGCATGAACTGAGGCCAGAGAGGCAATTGATAGCCAGATTACAGAGATCCTTGAATGCTTAACTAGAGGTTTCAATATCTTGGGTAGACCAAAGGGAAGGCCAAAGATTTCTGAGTAGGGTAATGAGCAAAGCCATGGTCTCGTGGACTATTTTGGTGACAATGTGAGGGTAAATTGGAGTAGGATGATAAGGAATTCGGGGAACCTGTTTAGAGATATTAAAATAGTTGAGGATGAGGATGGCAATTGGCTATTATAAGAGGACAACAAAGGAAAGGAAGAGAGAGTGTTGAAATGAAGAATAGGTAGCAAGTGATGTTCTAGAATTTCATCGTCCCCTTTTGCATCTTCGGTTTCCTGACCACTTTCTCTCAGACACTTCAGCATCCCTAGCTGACAGAAATTCCATACTCAGGAGTTGCTGCTTTAATATGGGGTCTTTGAGGACTCAAAACAAAAAGAAATTTATTTTCCCCAGTGGAATTTCAGGCAATGTGACAAATCAGGGAGGACACCATTAGGCAAAAGCTTTTAATGGCAGTTGAGATGTATAGTAATTTTTTTCAGCCAGTTGACAATCCTTCCATGCTCATAATCTCACCAAAAGATTGTTCTAAATTTTAATTTAGTTTTATGAGAAGCCATATAAAGGTGTAAAGTTGAAATCATATTTAATTATGCAGTTAATAAAACTATTAAAAAGGACACAACTATTCGACATTGAGACTGCGACCAAATTCTGGGCTGGTTAATTACCACGATCACACGAGGTCTCTCCTGTGAACCCGTATAGCTAGCTGTTCATAGAGTTTGGGAATGAACAGAAGATGAAAGAAGCTAGTTCAAGGGGAAGAGGCAGAGGAAATGACAGGTTTGAAGGAGCTCCTGAGTCATCCACATTTGAATGTCCAGCCACAGCTAAAATGGTGACTGGAACCCAGGGGAGAGATCCAAGTTACCTGCCTGTTTGGGAATTCCTCTGCACGTTCGAAATGGTTAAAACTGTGAGAACTCCTAAAATTTCCTTAAAACCAAATTGTGGGTTAAGAGAAAAAAAAAATCATGCGGTGAACACTCTATTGGCACTGAGCTTTTTTTTTTTTTTTTAATTGACACATAGATTTAGTTTTTGGCTCCGAATAAATGACTTGCCTTTTAACAAGATTGTTTTTGTGTTCTACTAATATGTGTGTGCATCTCCACGTGACTCCTTCTTTGCCCTTTTCTGCCTTCTGTTATATAAGATCTTACTGCTGTCTTCACCATGATCACACTTCGACAGTCAAAAAAAAAAAAAAAAAAAGGTATATTTCAGGTGAGATGAAGGAGGTTGCGTGAGTTTAACCTTCCTTGGTATCCTTGTGAGCTTTCTGTATTTAATACTTGTTTTATCTGAAGCCTGTGGAGGTTCTAAACTATTAGAAGACACACTTTCTGAGAACTACCTTTCTAGTAGCGTGAAGATATATCATTGATGTTGGGCAACAAAGTTATTCTCTGTAATCCTCTTGATGTTGTAAATGAAAAAGAAGACGAAGCCAGCACCATCTGAACTTTGGGCAAACCATTTGCTCAAAAGGATCATCAAAAGACCAAGCCCTGCCAAAATAATATTTTTTAAAAAATCCAGCAGAAAAGAAAACATTGAGGAGCACATACAAAAATGAAATTGGTGCAAATTAACTCCATTGTGATTGGAGAGCAATACAAAACAAACTCCCACCACAGCCTCAAAAGGGAAGCCGTGCAAGACAGACATTGAAGTGGAGCCTCACAGTAGCCATCTTTTAACAGCTTTTTTTTTTTTTCTATGCTTTAACCTAAAAAAAAAAAAAAAGTGAGAAAGAAAAAGGTGGAAAAAAGAAAATGAAAAAGAGGAAAGAAAGAAAAAAAAAACCCTATCCATTGTTAAACCCCCTATTCATTTTTCATTCAAAGTCCTTCACTATGCATTAATTACCACGCTCTTCAAGGCCCTGGGAGCTTCCAAACACAGCCTGTTTTCAAAGAGGCACGCGTCCATGCCTCTGGTATTTATATGCAGAGCCTGCTGGAATTTTCATCCCAAGACTTTGAGATTCTCCCCCCACCCTCCACCTCCAACACCACCACCACTTAATTTTTGCATACTGTAATTGTTTACGAGGAAAAAAGACAAAAGAATGATTTCATGCTTCCAGGACAGTTGTTTGCATCTCTTTCATTTTTCTCTCCAGCTGTGAATGGCAGCAGTAGGTTCTTTAGCAGGTGTCCTGCCTGCCCTATGGTAATTTTTAACTTTCCTCCCTTTTTTTTTTTTTTTTTGTCTGTCACATTTATAGTCACCTTTCTTTTTTTAACGCTTGTTGTTGCCTGGTACTCTTTTTTCCCCACCTTTTCTTTTATCAACCTAATATCTGGATATCTCCTTACTAGGTCATTCTCTCCTTAGGAGCCAGTTAGGAAAAAGGAAAAGGACTGAGTCGAGAGCAAAGTCTCACACAGACATTTTAACTATATAATAATTAGATCTCTGATACGCATTTCGCTTTCATTCCTATGGGTCTAATCACTCTGAAAATTTTGAAAGCTACAATGTGGGCTCACGGGCAATTAATGCACAGTGGACAAAAAGAAAATTTGCTCCTGGGTCACTTTTAAGTAGAAAGCTTTGGTTTTTAAAATACTATTTGAACATCAGTAGATTGATATACTTGATTTTGCAACTAAACTTTAATAATTAAAACTTAAATAGGAAACATATTTGTGAGTCAATTAAAATATTTGTGCAAATGTGTGATGTTCCAGCTTATTCAAGCTAAACTACAGATATTAATTTTGTTTTAAGGAAGCAAAAAGAAAAGGAATTAACAAATTGTATACACCTATAGGACTATCTAATACAATAAAAGAGAAACATGCAAATTGACCATTACCACCAGCCAATCAGAGCAGCTGTATGCAAATTAACCCAGCCAAGATGGAGGCCAACAGCCATGGTGCTAGAGCAAACCAAAGGCTTCTGTTGCAACTGCCTGCCTAGGCTGGCTGAGCCTCTGCTCACAGCCACGTCCACCAGCCAATCAGAGCAGCTGTATGCAAATTAACCCAGCCAAGATGGAGGCTGGCAGGGCGGCTCTGCACTGGGACCCTCCACCGCCGGTGACACAGCTGTGCCAGGTGTGTCAGCTCAGTGGGAGGGGGGGTCTGGCCTGGGGCCTCCTCGGGGCGTCCAGGAGCAGCTGTCCCGGGTCCACTGCCTGGCTCCACCCCCTGGGGGCCTCCCTGGGGCATGCAGGAGCACGGGGCCTCTGCAGGGTGTGCAGGAGCAGCTGTCCTGGGTCTGCTGCCTGGCTTTGCCCCCCCGGGAACCCCTGCGGGACATCCAGGAACGCCTGTCCTGGGTCCACTGCCTGGCTCTGCCCCAGGGGCCTCCGCAGGGTGTCCAGGAGCACCCGTCCAGGGTCCACTACCTTCATCCACCCCCCAGGGGCCTCCACAGGGCGTGCAGGAGCGTCTGCTGCACAGTGCAGAGAATCCGAAGCCAGTTCACCGCCTGGCTCCACCCCGGGTGTGTTTGCTCAGCAGCAGGGCCCCACTGAGGGATCCTGCACCAGCATCCGCCCCTGGCTTGCCACCCAACTCTGTGCCAGGTGTGTCCCCTCAGCGGTGTGGGCCCACCAGGCGTGTGCGATCGTGGGCCCTCCGGTGGGAAACGTCCAGGCCTGCACTCACCAGCCTTCCCACCCCCCAGTGCACGAACCCTGAAGGGGCTGTGGGCAGCCTGAAAATGGCTCTCAGCCCCTCACACAGGCTGGCCAGGCATGCCAGCAGGTGGACATCCCCCCCAAGGTGTCCCAGACTGCAAGAGGGCACAAGCCAGGCTGAGGGACCCCCACCCCCCGAGTGCACAAATTTTTGTGCACCGGGCCCCTAGTATAATAATAAAAGCATAATATGCTAATTTGACTGGATGTCCTTCTGGATGACCTTCCAGATGAAGCCAGGGCTGCGAGGGAAGCCCGGGTCCTGGGTGCCAGAGAGAAGCTGGTGCCAGCAGCCACGGGAAGGAAGGCCTACTCTTGCACGAATTTCGTGCATCAAGCCTCTAGTATCCTTATAAGAATCCAAAGAGGTCAGGAAAATTGTAAATAATAATAATAACAAGTAATTGAATACCACATCAGAGCATAGAATGCTAGACTTAGAAGATTATTTCAGCTTCCCCCTCCCACCAATAGTTGAGGAGACTGAAGCCTAGGAAGGTTATGACTTGTGCAAAGTCACTGAGGACTAATGAAACATAGATCCTAGTCCTGTAATGCCAATCATGACATATTTTCTTGACATGCCTACTGCTTAGAAGAGTTTTTTTATGGGCATCTTCAGCTGCACAGACATAGTATATAACATGTCTCACCACCACCCCCCCTCCTGGCACTGTCATGGGGCCATGGTTTCCAGTGTCCGAATGATACAGTCAAGTTTTCAAATCATGGCTTACATTGTCTGAAGTACAATACATGCTTTTGAAATAACTGCTGCTATTATTACTATTATTATTATTGTTATCTGAAACTGTTTTCAGTGTGCATGTGGGAGGGTTCTATACATATATTCAGATAACAGATCACATGTATTAAGACAATAGTATCTATTTCACTACCATATTTAAGATCCCTAATAGGTAGAGCACATTGGAAAATATGAATTATAATAATAGGAGCTCAGAGTTGCAAGGGATCTCACAGGTTATCTAGTTCAACTGTCCTCCCATTAATAGAACTCCCCCCTGTACTTCCATTCAATGTCTTGTACTAAGTAGTGCAGTGTCTCACAAAAGAGACCAAACAATGATTTGAAAGGAAATGAATCCTAGTAATAATAGCCACTGTTTCTGAAGTGCTTATTTTGTCAAGCACTACATTACTGGTGTTTTATAGAGTTATTTCTAATGCTTACAAACAACCTTGCAAGTTAAATATTCATACTAATGCCATTTCAATATATGATGAAACAGAACCTCTGATGGATGTATTGGTGACTGTGTAAGGGCCAGGAAGCGTTAGAGCCAGGTTTTCAGCCCAGGCCTGCCCAACTGTAAAGTCCAAGTTCATTCCCCCTCACATCCAGCGTCTAGGTTTTTTAATCAGGAGACAATGACTCCAAAATTCTGCTTTATTTCTTTTCCTTTTGTGTGTGTGTTTTTCCCGATGAATTATTTTTGGGGGTTCTATATTGTTCATCAAAGGCCACTCCCAACTTTTGAATTTACATACTCATCTTTCAGCTTGAAAGGTGATTAGCTGTTGAACCATTTTATAGAGTCAAGAAATCTCAGCTTCAAACTAGAGATGAAATAAACTTCATGACTTAATCCAGGAGAAATGGCACTTGACATATATAGTAGCCTAGAAATAAATAACTTTAGTTTCATCGAGTTAACATTTAGGTAAGACCCAACACTAAGAGATACCTGCATTCGGGTCTGGGCTTTGTGGATCTCTGTGAAGCCTTGGCCAACTCACAACTTCTCTGAGACTCATTTCCCCCCTTGATTAGCGCCCCCTTGCCTTTCTAATAGATTGGTATCATGGCTGGGTCAGGCCCTGTGATCCTGCAATTAAACATGGTTTGTAAACTAAAATGCACGATAAAAAATTTTCATGATTAATAATGACTCATGTACAAAACCTCTATGGCTTAAGAGGATTTTTTATTAAATGTTTGAAAAATGTACTATCTTAGAGTGATAAGGAAATAAGAATTCCTTGACTCCCAAGAGGCACCAAAATACTACCATCGTTGTTTGGCCTCTTGAAAAGAGAAATCTAAAGGCAATTTTGCCTTATTTTCTGGTTTGTTTTTAAAGGTAACTTTTAACTATTAAAATTAGGAAAGAAAAGCACCCAAATCAATATTGTTGTAAGTTATAGGAAAGTAACTAATAAAATATACAAGGTAAAGCAAACATTAGAATCATAGCCTCCCAGCATTGGATAAAGACTGTTAGAGATAATCTGGTCTGGCCCCCGCATTTGGCTCATTATGAACCTAGTGTCTGGGAGAGAAAGTGATTCTCTCCCAGGTTCACCCAGTTCATGAACTTGGAGCAGGAATTCAAACACAGCTCCTAGTTCAAAATCCAGGTCTCTTTTTGCTACACCACAGGCCTTTGTTCCTACCATCAAGGACACCTGGAGGGTTTACAGTTTACTTTGTTAAGGCTGTAAACTCCTAGTAAAAATGTTTGTCTTCAATTTCACACACTCTGCAGGATATCACACTGTCCCAGAAGCCACCCTCTCTGCCCTCCAGGCAGTATAGGCCAGACTAGAGATGTGTGTGTGTGTGTGTGTGTGTGTGTGTGCGCGCGCGATTGGGATGCTGTGTAGGGGGTGCGGAGAAGCAGTGCATGAAGGATTTCTAAGAAAAGCTAGAAACAGAGTTTTCTCTATCTGCTGTTAAGGGCTTTCTTTAACAATATCTCCATCTATTAGTATATCTACCTCCTAATCAAAGCACTAAAATGACTAGTGCTTAAGATAAAAGCACAAAGAGTACCCCATCAGTGTGTGGTCCCTTACCCCTTCGGAGAGCACTGATTTCCATAGGGAATCACTTTTATGACAGTATTCCCAAATGCATGATCCGAACATCTGATTATTATTGCTGCTCAGGCATAGCACTACAAAACGTATCACTTTTATTGTCCCTGAGCTTAGAGTTTAAGAAAGAGTACATTATCCAGACATGTAAGTGTGTTGGAATCGTGAAAAACAAAGCAAAGCAAAAACAAAAACAAAAAAACTTTTCAAGGAAGCCAAGGGGACATATTAGATACAAAATAGTCATTACCGGTCACAATCGATAGCCAAAAGGCAAACTCATGCATTGCATTACTCTCAAAACGAATGTTTCTCTGCCTATTTTAAACATTAAAATCAAATAGAATTAAACCTCTTTTTCGATGTTCCCATTTTACCTCCCCATTTTTTACTTAATTTTTTTTTTTTTACTTCAGCATTTGTCATGCTTATATGAAAGCTTATTTGTATACTACAGGCAGGAAGTGTCTTTTCCTTAGACATAGCAACTCTTTATTATGACCGTAACTGTCTTTTGTGACAGATACTTGTGTAGGCCTTAACTGGGGATTATGATGGTCGCTTTGGGATATAGACAGGGAAAGAGTCCTCTGTCTACTGTTGTTTACTCTTTACAATATTTTATTTTTCTTCAGAAGAGCAGATTATTAAAATCTTAAGGGAAATATAACCAATCATTAATGCCAGTCTTCTGTAAAGATCTTAGTTTCTAACATTGTTGCTTTCAGATAACTAAGTAATGCTAAATAAGGCAATTTCTCCTGGGTATTACTTAAATATATAAATTACTAATAAAATAAAGACCATTATAAATTGATAAGCATAAACAGATATAGAGGCAGATGAGCATTGAACAGACTGTCAACCTGCAGCTGGAAGGCTGGGGAGGGTTGGGGGGAGGAGTTAAGGGATCAACTGAAGGACTTGCATGCATGCATAGGAGCATAATCAATGGACATGGGACACTGAGGGGGGGGGAGGAGGGGGGAAGGTCAAGGGAAAAAATGGAGATCTATCTAACATTCGTTGTAATACTTTAAGCAATAAAACAAACTTTTAAAAAATGCAATTTTACTATATTTTATGAAACCATAAAGCAAAAATGGTTCCCACAGAGACAATGGGGTTTAACCTAAACACCCAATAAATTATACCCAGGACATATTTAAATATTAATCTTAAGTAAAGAAACAGCCTCCCTCCTTATAATTCCTCTACCTCATGCTCACCCTTCCTGCCACTTAATTTTACCATTCTCACAAGATCATTATCCGTGATTCTGAGAAATATAAATTTAATAATAAAATAAAAATTTTATACTATTGATATTGAAATATTAAGAGCTGTAAGAAAAGATTTAGTACTATTGGTGATGTTTTAATTCTCTAAGTTGGAGGTCCCTCTGTATGTTTCCATGATTAAAAAATATAAAGTGGTAGCATAAAAAAACATTAAAAAATTCTCTATGGACAGATTTTCATGACCAAAAGTTCTTTAAAATTGCCCAGCTGGCATGGCTCAGTGGTTGAGCGTTGAACTATGAACCAAGAGGTCAGGGTTTGATTCCAGGTCAGGGCACATGCCCAGACTGTGGGCTTGATCCCTAGTAGGGGCTGTGCAGAAGGCAGATGATCAATGATTCTCTCTCATCGATGTTTCTCTCTCTCCCTCCCTCCCCTTTACTCTCTGAAATCAATTATATATATATATTAAAGTTATCTGAAAATTGTTTTGTACTTGAAATTGCATGTCTCAGAACTATAAGTAAGCTATAAATAATAGTTACTATTTATTGAACACCTACTTTGTGTCGGACAACACTAAGTGCTCCGTGTGCTTCAGAGCCTTGCAAGCTTCCAATGTAAACATCACCAGCTCCTCTTTGGGATTCAGTGATGTCAAAGAACTTGTTTGGAGTCGCAGGTAGTAAACAATAAAGCCACATTTTCCAACTCAAATCTGTTTTCTTCTTTAAATACAAACGAAAACAGTTAATATAATATATAGTGTTTGTGTGTCTGAAGGAGCATGAAGTATTACAGCAAATTTGATTTTTTACATGAAAAGAGAAGAAAAGTAATTTTATTTTTATCTCTTCATTTTTACCTTTGCTACAGTCTTTGAGAGCAGAGGCAATTTTAACTTATATTTACATGCTAGCACCTGGCACATAATGAAGAGTCTCATAACTCACCCATGTCATGAATTGTAAATTCTGAGTCCAAAAACAATTTTACTCTACTTCCTACAGTATTGCTGAAATTCTACCATAATTTAGTGTTGAGAGGTAAATGGACAAAGAAATATATAATTTCCCAAAGTTCAAGAGGTTCCTGGTATACACGTGAGTACTTCCTTTGGTTATTAAACCTTTATATCTCCTTCACTCACACTCACAAGATGATCATACTGCTAGATTTTCAGGATGCTCCTCAGTGATTCCCAAGAAGAATGTTTTTTGTCACATTTATGACTGCGGCATAATAAGATATTGCATTTAATCAAATACCTAACTTGAGTAATTTCAGTTTTCATCTACACCTTGATTAATATAGCATATACGTTAAGTAAGTTTATAGCTTCTTCCCTGAAATGTAAATTTACCGCAACACCTGTCACAAGTACCTTTTTAAGGGGCATGGACAAATGCAGCTGACGTGACCTTTTAACCTCTCAGGCACTTCCATACCTGAGGCATTTTATTCAGAACCTGGGCAGCCAACTCTGTTTGTTTGCACTCTCCTCTGTTATCCTGTCGTTTGTTTTGCCCACACCGCTGTATTTGCACCGCACACAGCTAAGGCTGCACTGCGAGTACGGCCTCTTGTCTGACATGTAAGCAGCATGTGGGAGGGGAAATCCTCAGGCTGCTGCCTGGTGTGTAGACTTGCAGCAGGAGTGTTATTGTCATTGTCCAGTGCACCCTGATGCGGCAAGGTGCATATGCCTGCCTTCTTTTCCCAGTCCTGCTTTCGTGCATTCTTTTCCATCACAGACTGTTGTGCTCAGACACTACCTTGTTACAGAGTGTGGCCACACAGAGGCCCGCTGGCTGGAATGCTGGAGAAGGGATTTTTGCTTTGGGTCACAGGTTGAACTAAATGACCTTTTAAAATCCTGAGGTTCTATGACTCTACGGGGGAGTGGGGGGGTAGAGAGGCAAATATGTATGGCACTTAAATAATTCTAAGATAGATTGCTTTGGCAAAGGTTTATAAAATAGCACAAAGTGGAACTATACTAGCTTTTCTAAGCAAAAAAAAACCTTACTTGTGTTAATTAGCACCTGAGATCAACACAGCTTCTATCATGACCTGAGTGTCCATACGCTGCTAAAGGGCTTCCATGGACCCTTCTCAGTATAATCAGATTTCAAGTAAAGACTGAATGAAATGCCATATATACTTAATTGCTCAGTCATGCCTCAATTCTTGATTTGCATTTATGATTTTTCTTCACACTCATGTCTCATTACAGCCTTCCACTCACCATGCCTTCAAGGCTCACCTAAAAACAAAATCCATTTCTCAAGCATTCTGTGTTGTTAGGAGAAAGATTTTACCCACCGAGATCTCAATTACTCCACTGTGAAAGTGGGATGATATTTGAAACCTGTGTATCTTAGTGAAAATCAAAGCAGGGATATCTCCTCAGGCTGGTAAAATTTAATTCTTCCTCTAATTCGTAGTTTTGCACATCTCACAAGGCAGAGGACAGCACTATGGCTGAACGGGAAACCACGGCCCCTAACTTGCTTCATGGTTTCATATACGTCACCTCACCTCTCTTGCCTCAGGTTCCTTGTTCCTTAAGGGAGGGAGATGAATGAGGTTGTTTCTTATTCCTTAAGGGTCGAAGTTGAATAAGACTGACCTTGCAATGCTCTCATGTTCTAAGAATCTCCTGTCCAAGAGAAAGCGCTTTTCTCTCTTCCTCTGTTGCTGCCTTGATCTCAGCATATACTTGAAGATAGTTGGCTCCTCCACTTTTTCTAAAAGTGCAATAGAAATATCTCTGAGGTATGACGAGGCTGCTATCCCAGATGCACTAATGGGAAATGAGCAGAAAACAGCTCAATCAGACTTAGACCTTTTCACATTGCTACATGTGTTACATACATGATCTCATTTCTTGTCATAGCACCCCTAAGGAGTTGGTGCTTACTATTGCCCCCATGTGTAGAAGAAGAAACTAAGATCCTTCCACAATTAAGTGGCCCAGCCAACTCCAAGGCA
This sequence comes from Murina feae, assembly GCA_004026665.1. Classification (NCBI taxonomy): domain Eukaryota; kingdom Metazoa; phylum Chordata; class Mammalia; order Chiroptera; family Vespertilionidae; genus Murina; species Murina feae. The sequence goes on along the minus strand of PVJC01006171.1, from coordinate 34,560 downwards.
GAACCAGTAGTTCTTCCCTCTTCCATGTGCACCCCCCCCAAGTCTACCCTCAACACCTCTGTCCCCTATGGTAAGTTGGTGAAGTAAATCTCAACAATGACTTTTATTATTCTATCTTTTTTTTTAAATCAAGGGATTTGAGGGATAAAAATGTCTAGATAAGTATTAAAAATTTTCATTCCAAAATCATCATGCTGCCATCAGCCCTCACCTAGTGCTTGGAAACCTGTTGAGCCGCTGGCAGCCAATTGCTCATTTGATTCCCTTACTCTTAGAGAGCTACTGGCCTCCTATTTTTAAATGGAGTAAAACTAATTTCATTTTGAGAGTTCTTTGGAACATTTCATGACATTCGTTGAGATAATTGGGGACATACTGGAGTGTCACAAACCAAGGTTGAGAATCAGTGTTCTAAGGAATGAAAAGGCAAATTAATTTTTCTTTCTAGTTTTCTCAAGATAGTTTTATGTGTTAAAAAAAACTTTCTAAAGGCTTTTATTGTGCATTTTGGCTTTCTTTTCCTTTTTATCCTTTCTATTCTTTATTTACTGTGTATAGACTACTGCAGAGCTCATTAATGTATCTCAACCTAATTAGCTTTTTTCCCAACGAAACAATACCCCTCATCCCAGGAATGCACAGGGTTTTGAGCCAGGAAGAAGGCTGTGACCTTCTGAACTGTTCTGCTGTCAAGCTGAGCAAAGGTGACTCATGAAACATTTGTCGAAGTCCAAGAAAAAACAGCTCAGCAAGACAGTGCCCTGTCTTAAGAGTAGAAAAAATACATTTTCAAAAGAGTTGTGCTAGCTTTCTTCTGAAGACTCTGCTCATAATTTTCACAGTATCTGACCTACCCTGATTGAATTCTGCAATAAGCAGAGCTTTAGAACAGGGAACCCGCCTGCTGTCATCATGATGTGTTTATAGGCAAATTCAAATCAGTTCCCAGGGAGAATTAAATATCAATGTCCAGTTCAAAGTGGCCCATTTAACACTTAAACCTCCCAAAATTTAAGTATGGCTGCCCCATGGCCTCTTCTCTCTGCCTTCTATCTGTTTACCTGTCAACGACAATTTCTTTGTTTACTTACAGTCTTCTCAGTGACTATACCTTTCATATTTATTTAATATTCAAACATTCATTCAGTTACTCACTCCATTAGCACTGAATACGTATTACTGCAAATCAACGCTTTCATAAAATACTTTTCCATTAGCCGGCTTCTAAAATTAGAAATCATTTAATGACTCTGAGCTTCAGTTCCTTTATCTGTTAAGATATAAAATTGGATGGGAGCTTTTCCAGAAATTGTATTCTATAATTTCTAAACAATCCCCCAATTCATGACACAGACATTTATATCAATATATTATTCATCTCAGTTAGGAAAGAAATATCGTTGTCAGCTCCTTATAAACAACTCTCCCTAATAGCTCTTCTTTCATTAACTGGCAACTGATGCAGGTCTGACCATGAAATTATGCCAGTGAAGGGCCCACAAACTTGATCCTCAAATTGTTTTAGTTTTATTTGGTTATTGCTTTAAGATTCCTGGCATTGAACTCACTGTTTAGAAGTAGAGCATTTAAGACTTGGTACTTAATACTTCCATCACTCAGTAATAGTCAGAACCAGACTGGTGATCAGACTAGAAACAGATTGTGGCAGTCAGTTACTTGTCTCCAGTGTCCATTCTCTTGCTTTCTCCTTTAGTTATAGCAGACCCGAGTTTTAGATAAACATTTGACTGTCCAACTGGGAGTTGGCATTTCCCAGGCTCCCTTGCAAGTAAGTATGCCCCTGAGGCTGCATTTAAGCCAATGGGATGAGAGCTGCAGTGATGTGTCATCTCCTCAAAGATGAGCCCACTTGCCAAGAATTCTCCCTTTCACCCTTTCTGCTGACTGAAAAATGACAAACAGCCTTGGAAACAGGTATTGAGGATGCCAGAGTGCCTGCCAGCCATGACCCACTGTCCTCTGGACTGTTGGGAGAGATAAATAAACTTCTATCTTATTTATGTCATTGTTTACCATTGATACTTTGTTATAATGACTTAGCCTATACCCTGACTCACATACTGTTAGTTGTGGACTTAACTAAATAAAATAGTTCAAGAAGGAGAATTAAGTATATTTTTTAAAAATTTAAATAGATTTAGGGAGGAAGGTAAAGGAATGATATATTACACTGCCTTTCAAGTATATTCCGAAGAGGGGAGGGTGTTGACAAATTTGGGGTAAAAAATGATGAGGCCTATTTAAGGATCTCTTTAAAGTCAGGGGTGGCTCTTAGGCCATCTGAGCCTTAAAACGCAAAGAAAACTGTTGATGTCAGAGGCAAAAACCTCTGATCATTCATTTTATTTTGTTTTTCTCTTGCTAGTACATTCTTATGCTCATACTGTAAACAGAGATTGCAGCTAGGCAAAATTGAGTTCAAACTGGAGCTTCATCACTGACTAGCTATGGCCTTGGGCAAGTCACTAAAGCTCTGAGCCTCGGTTTCCTTATCTACAAAAGGGGAAGAATACTAGATGTGTCCTTACAGAGTTGTTGCAAAATCAAAATAATACCTAAGCTGAAGTAGTGCTGGTTCACAATGAGCTCTCCTGAATAAATGCAATTGTCCACTCATTGCTGTCCTTTGACCTATAGCTTGGCAGAGTTGCTATTGATGGTGCTGTAGTCTTGCCAGCGTTTTACTTTCTGAGTGAACTGAGTGAGCCTTGTCTGTAGGTCTTTCTGCGGAATGTCCCATTTGAGCAATGCATGCACTAAGCTCCTACCTCTCCATTCGCAACCCAGGCAGACAGAAAGCAGGTTCATGGCTCTTTGGTGTTAGCACTGCGTGGAGGTGAGACATGCTTTTACAGACATTTAGTAAGTTGCCCAGCTTGGGTAACTGGGAACTCCACTTGGGGTTTAGAATTTGGTAAAATGACCTGAGCAGGTCAAGTTCCTATTGCAGTCTCATTTGCAAATACAGAGCCCAGCCTCTGTGCTCCCACTTCCATGCTTTCTTCTCCTGATCCTTCTCTGAGGATCGTTTTTCAAATAATACTGACATGGCTCTCCAAACGCCCGCCTCAAAGCACCCTCAGCTTTTTGATGCACTTTGCATATTATGGTGCCCTCATTTAGAAATGGAAGAATTTTAAATGTGTGTCGTGGAATGTCTGAATCCTCTTACAGACTTTCTAGTTAACCTTGAAAGATTTTTTTTGTGCAGGCGAAAGGGACTGCAGGGCTTCATCAAAATCAGAACCTGCTTTGTGCTGCAGCTGGAAGGTTTTCACTGGGTGATCTCGTCAGGAACCCAAAGTGGGAGCTGAAACAAAGGACTCTGCTTCTCATATTGTCAAATTTGCCCACATATATCCCTCCTGTCATTCAAGCTCAAATAATCCCCAATGAAAGCAAATAGCAAAGCTGAACAGATTGTAAAGATATTATATATAAACTGTGTTTTCAAAGCTCTTCCAAGTTGATGGCGGCATGAAATTTCCATGTTTTAAAAAACATATGCATTACATTTGAGATTTTTAAGATGGTGATATATTTGTTCCAACTAAATTCATGCCAGTTTCACTCTTAAGTGTTATTTAAGAGTGAAGGAGACCAGATAAAATCTGGGGTGAGGGGCTTTACATTAGCTAATCCTTAAAGTTAATATTACAACTGTGCCCATTTTAAAGGCAAAGTAAGTGAGGCCTTGAGCACAAGTTACACAGATAGTGAGTTGCTGAGTAAAAATCCAAAGCCAGATGTGAGAGTCCCCTGCCATCCCCAATATTTCTTACTCTCTCTCAGATTGGGGGCTTTCCTGGGAAAGAATATATATATATACACATACACATACACATACACATACATATACATATACATATACATATACATATACATATACATATACATATACATATACATATACATATACATACATATACATACTGAGTGGCCAGATTATTATGACCATCTGACGTTTGTAGGCAAATTAGTTATAATTTCTCGCTGAAGTTGCTAGAGGGCCAGACCATTATAAATAGGGAAGCAGGTTGTTTACCACAGCAGAAGTGATTTTTGTCTGAAGATATGGGCAAACAATGCAATTTAACAGTCTTTGAATGTGGGATATATATATATACTATATATAACTGAAGCTCATGTCTAAGAATTAGCTTAGGTGGAGACCAACCCTATTTTTCCTTTGCCATACTGGAAATTCAGAGCTTTGACAGATGCCATGATTTTGAAACAAAAATAGAAGGAAATACTTTGTAAAGAAGCTTAAGAAAATTTAGTACTAATTCAGATTATTTTTTTTTATTAATTCTCACCTGAGGATATTTTCCCATTAATTTTTAGAGAGAGTGGGCAAAAAGAGGAGAGACAAAGAGAGAGAAGCATTGATGAGAGAGACACATTGATTGGTTGTCTCCAGCACATACCTTGACGAGGGCCAGGTATCTAGCCTAAAACTGAGGGATGTGACCTTGACCAGAATCAAACCCGGGACTCTTCAGTCCTCAGGCTGACACTCTATCCACTGAGCCAAACCGGCTAGGGCACACATTCAGATTTTTTAAAAATGTGTCTTTCTGTGGTAACATGAGTACCCACATATGTAAAAAGTGTCAGTTTCCCTTAATTATCGGAGGGCAGAGGGAACAAGTTTGTCAAACTAATTCCTCTCCTCTACATCCCGAAGATTTCAATGCAAAGACCCTCAAGCAATATATCTCTGGAGAAAGGAGGGCTGGAGATCTTAGGGAAGGATTTCCATCCAGCAGCAGTGGAGCCAGTGAGCCCCTTCCCCGCCTCCCTGGCCCAGGGAGTTAGGAAGCGCCCAGCACCTGGAGCTCAGTTTCCACTTAGGTCACTCCTCATGGCCATTTAGCAGACTGTGTGTAATTCAGGGCAGTTACTTCACTGATGTCTCTTATCTTCCCTCCTTGCCCTCCCCCCAAATTCCCACTGTGCCCACCCTCCTTCCCATTTACATTTTTCAGATAAAGCAATAGACAAAACCTGAGAGGAAGCCAAGCTCACTTGGCTTGGAGGCCAAACCAGGTTGACATAACCAGGAGAGCAAGGCCCACCTGACGGGACCAAAGGAAACACTCAGCCCTGACAGAATGGGTGCTGACAGGTAAATGGGGCTGATGAGGTTTGTGCCTGGGGACTGCAAGTCTCCAATCTGCTAGCACAGAGCAGTATGTGAAAAAGCAAGAAAGAGAACATCTTATCATTTGGGGTTTAAAAAGAACCTATGATACATTTTTTGGGAGAAAATTCCTATCTAGAAGATAGCTTTAAAGAACAATTATTTATGACTTTTATAATTTTTAAAAATACTTAACATCTATGACATCCCTCAAAGAGAAAGAGAAACTAAAGGTAGAGAGGATTGACTATCTAATCTAATAAAAGAGTAATATGCAAATTGACCCTCACTCCATTACACCCACAAGCCACACCCACAAGCCATGCCCACCAGCCAATCAGGAGCAAATATACAAATTAATTCAACTAAGATGGCAGCGGCCACGGAGCTGGAGTTGCCTTGGGCAATGGAGGAAGCCAGGGCCCTGTGGGCCCTGAGCTCTACTCAAGGCTACAAAGTTTCAATTATAGAAGATAAACCCCATATACCTGCCTGACTAGGACCTTGGGTTGCCAGGGGCAACGCAGGCTTCGAGCAGCAACGGGGGACCAAGGCAACAAAGTTTCAATTAAAGAAGTTAAATACATCCCAGATACCTGTCAGGTGGACATTCCCTGAGGGGTCTCAGACTGTGAGAGGGCATAGGCCAGGCTAAGGGACCACCCCCGCCCCAAGTGCACAAATTTTTGTGCACCAGGCCTCTAGTGAATATTATAAAGAAACACATCCAGTAAAACATTATTACGGTCGTGTACGGATTGTAAGCATTTTGTCTCAATCTTCCTTACCCAAATATAAATTGTTATGCATTGAACAGTCATCACATTGAATAATGGTAATAGTTTGATACATTCAGCTTTGTACTATTTTCAAAGCACTTTTCCATAAAAATATTTGCTAAATATTTTGAAATGTAATATGCACTGGGTATATCCTTTGTGCCTTTAATGGGTCATTCCATTGGATCCATCACAACTTTGTGAATGAGACATCATCATCTTCATTTCTTAAATAGGAAAACTGAGGTTCAGGTGACTTTATCAAAATCATAAAACCAGTAACTGGCAGACCTAGGGAACATTTCTTCCTGTGTTCTCACTACTAATAACCACTATTGCTAAATCATACTGAATGGGAGTGGAGCACTTTTAAATAACATTTATCAACACCTTCATTCTTCTCTGTCATAAAAAATATATGTAATAAAGTGTGCGGTATCTTTTTACGTGTGCTACACACTTTTCAAACACCCACCATGGATTGCTAAGCCTTGATGCTGATAGGCTACCTGACTTTCTTGCTATTGTCCTGTGCATATGATATTATGGAGTATGGCTCCTTCATCCAAAATGCTGTTGGAATAGTAAACTAATTGCAGGCTGATGTGTCTTCTTGTCTCCACCCAAGAGTAGATGTGGCCCAAGGTAAGGTTAAACCTGGAGTTTTTGTCTGAAAACTTAGAGGAAAAGGAGGTTTGTTCTGCCTTTGGGCAATGGACAAGCTTTCTGAACCAAGTGAGGTTTGAACTGGGAGCTGGAGTGTATAAAATAGACAGTTGTAGTTAAGAAAACATACTCCTAACCTTTAGAGTGAAGACCTATAGTTAATCAAATCAACTGTCAGATATTTTATTTCAATTATGTCAAGCCATCTCTTTTAGGTATTTATTTTCATCCCTAAGACAGAGATGCTTACCAAAAAGTAAAGTAAAACAATTAAAATAACTTTGGGGCTATATTTATGTGGTTAACTGGTATTATCTAAACAATTCCTTCTCTAAACTTGTGCTTTAAATGTATGTTATAGAAACATACAGTTTAGTTGTGTACTTGCCGTAGGGCTATCTCTAATATATGTGATATTATAGAAAGATAAAGATAAGCAGATTTTGCTCCACATTAAGTTGTGGATGATTTAGGCAAAATATTCTCTGGAGTCCTATCTACTGAGTCCTATTCTTTCATCATTGGCATATTTTTGATGCTATTTCTAGTTAAGAACAACGGCTACACACACACACACACACACACACACACACACGTATACATCAGTTATTCTCCTACTTTCTCAAAATAGTTCCCTTGATTTTTGTATTGTTTGCATTTTAGCATTTCTAATTTAAATTCAGTTTATTTAATATAAGACTTTTAAAATGGTTTATATTTTCTATGCCTCTTTATAAAACACCATATAGTCTGGAAATTGAGGCATAAGAAGCAAATACTGATACGATGACTATCCTATCGGCATATGATGGCCCACCAATTGGTTCATTAACCTGAGAATCACAACTTTGTCACTCTCTTTGCCTTGATGATCTGTAATCATCTTCCTCATGTCTTATAATTTGATACAATTAACATTTCATCTTACCTTTCAGACCTATTCTTTAAAATGCCAGTAGAGTTTTATTCCCCTGAATTATGTCACAATTCTTCCTCTAAACTTCTTTAGGTCCCCATCACTCATGGAATGAAATTTATCTTTTTGCATACAGGGAGCACTCAATAAAGGAGCCTGGAAGTGCTTCTCATAGGCAGTACTTCTCACCACTCCCCTCATTGCCCTAGCCTTCCTGCCAAACTCAGCCTTTGTGCCAACCAGGCAGAACCTCACTCTTAACCACGAATGTTCTTCCTCACCTTGTTCGGAGTAGATGTTTTTCCTTACTTTGTTTTGAATACAGTAATCCTATTCTTTCTTGAAGATATGATAAAACATCACTAACCAAGGAGAGTTTATTAAAATGGGAATTGCTTTGACTAATATTTTCCATTTTAAGACACGAGAATTTTTATTATAAAATTATGTTTTTATTTTTTTATTGAGGTATAATTGACATATAAAATTTTATTAGTTTCATGCTTTGTCAAACTCTCTTATAAGACATGCTATTTTTCAATCATCTCCTTAACTTCCTTTCCCAACTCCCAAGTGCACTAATCACAATAATTTACTATATGACATCATAGTGTTGCTTTCAAAGTTTTACTTTTTTATTTTATTCTGGTTTGTATTATCATGAACTATTTACTTATCTCTTTTCCCAACTAAATTATAAGTGCCTTGAAGACAGACATCAAGTCTTATTTCTTTTTCCATATTCAGAGTTGTATTTAATTCTGTAATTTTGATTTAAAGACTGAAAATTTGATGCTTTTGAGTTAATACATGTAAAAGTCTTCATTTAACAGCTAGAAAACTACACCTAGATAAATAGCATAGTACCCACAAAGCAGAAGTCCAATAAATGTTTGTTGATTGGGATGTTGGCTGACTTACACATTTGTAGAATTAATTGTTGTGAGAGAACATTCTTTATTCTTTCCTAATTCAGCTACAGCAACATGGGGAATATCAAATAAGACTGTCAATTGAAATCTCTTTCTTTGTTTCTTTAATATTTCTTCATTTCCAAGAAGAGCTTCTTGCCTTTGAGAAATTGACACTACTTTTTCCCAGATTTTAAACAAATGCACATCATTCAGTCAAGTTTGCACCGAGAGATCAGGACATTGTAGCTCTGACTGCCCAACTCTGAGTTCTAGAAGATTGTGTAGCCTAGCATATCCACATAAATCCTCTAAATGTCATTGCAGATGCTAATGAGTAACTTACATTTATGAGTGCTTTACCATTTATAAAGTGTTTTCATATGCAGCAATATTTTTAATCCTTATGGAAAACGTGTGAGATAGGTTTTACCCTCATTTTCAGGTAAAGAAACACATGAGTTTAAATGTGTCGCCAAAGGTCATGCAGAAAGGGTGCAGCAGAATTAAGTCTGGAACCCGAGTAGTTTGACTCCAAGCCCAGTGCTCCCCATAGCATCATGTAGAAATAGAGCAAGATCTGGGTCCCTGGACACTTAGAAAGAGAATGCCAGGGGCTGCACAACCACACTGGTTGAAAAATAGACTGAGACTCTTGAGATAATGCTGCCTCCTGTTGTAGGGCTTTTGTGGATAAGAGCAATAGTCCTGAGCAATGGGAGAAGTGTCGGAACAAGAAAGCATACAGAAGCATTCGAGAGGCCAAAACAAATCTAGCATTTCCAAGAAAGAGATTAGAAACAAAACTGCAAGTGAACTGTGACCTTATCCTAAAGTATGCTGCACTGGTAGGGAAGCCTGGATCACTACCCAACCCCAAGGAAGATTTCATGGGACCAGAGCATGGTTTCAGGATTCCCAGCACTTTGGACAGTACCTAGCATTGGAGGTATCCTTAAATGCACCCTATAAGTGCAGGATTGAACTAATACAATTGAAATGAGTATCGGGGTGCTATGCCTAGACAAGCCTAAATGTTTTAGTTATTTCAGTCCAAAAAGGCAAAACAGAGAGGCACAGGAATGAAATCTGTAAACCACAACTAGCATGGTTAATGTAAACGTGTTCACAAAATCCTGAAAAATAATAGAACAAGAGCGAATCTTTTAGAAGTTGAGTAAGATGAATACAGGCTCAGGAAAAAAGTCGTCTGCGTATCACTTCAGGTATAACTAATACAAATATAAGAAAAACGTTTCTAACTGGAACTCTGGGTGGTTCTTCAATTCAAGGTTTAACCTTACTCAAAGTTAAGTAGGTTAGTAAATGCTGATGTTAGGATTTAAAGCTAGTTTTGTCTAATTCCAGAGTCCATCTTAACTAGCTGCCATATTGTCTTTAAATGCCTGTTTTTAGTGATCCTAGTTTCCTAGGAGAGAAAGAAAATGCAAAATGCCATTTTTGGAGTAGTGATAATTGCAGCAAGATGAGCAGGCATTGAGTTCCTGTGGGGGGCATATGGAAAAGCACTAACTCCAACTTTGAGGGTCAGAGGAGGCAAGCTCTAAGCCAAGTCCTGGGGATGCGCAAGTATTAACCTACTGAAGAATGGAAGGAAGGACAATCTGGGAAGAGGAAACAGTATGTGCAAAGATCCAGAGGCAAGTCTGGGAGTCTGCAAGTACTGAAGCTGTGATCATTAGTAACCGCCTACCCACCATGGGGCATAAGCTGCAAAATGCTTCCAAATGACCTCATCTAGCTGTGATACAGCATGAGGGTGCGTGAGGACTCTGGTCATGCTGGTGAAATCTGATACAAGTTTGATGAGAAACACTATGTCCTACACAGAAGCACTGCACAGAAGTCTGGAGTCCTGGTCACCCCAGGGCGGAGCTGCCTGGTAGGGGTGCATGCTGACAAATGGCCAGGGCAGGCTCAGCTGTGGTCATGCTTCCATCTGAGTCTGCCTGACAGGTGGTGATTGGCTGGTCCAGATGCTGCTGGAATTCTCAGACTTTAGTTCCACATCAAAGCATATACTTGAATGAAGGGAAATAGATTGACTAACCCAAAAGAGCCCATTCTAATCTGGCCAAAGGATGCACAGCCCAGAGAGGAGAAGGCAAAGCTATTGGATTTGAGATAAAACCATGAAGGACACAAAGTCAAGTTTTTACATTCTACCATAGTAACTACTTGTAGCATCTTCCCTGGGGGCCATAATTTCAGGATCACCATCAGTTATAAAGTGTTGGGAACTCCATGTCATTGATTGGTATAGCTTCATGCATTCATTGCTCCGTCTTACAGGGGGAAATGAAAAGGCTTCAGAAACAGAGACCTGGATTCAAGCCTTCGCCCTACAACTTACTAGCTGTGTGGCCCTGGGCAGTTGCTTATCCTTATCCTTAGAATAGTGATAATAATGCAGACTCTGAGTGACAGCTGTGGGGATTAGAGATATAATGTATGTAAAGCACCTAGTCTGCCCTTCAGTAGGCATTCAACAAATGGTAATTATTATGATGATGGTATTGACATTTAAAGGAGAGCTTTTCAGTGATTTAACTCAAATTTTGACTGCTGGTGGGAGTCTGGGGCTGCTGAAGATAGATTTTTGTGTGTGTATGAGTATTGATTATTTTCTGAGTCAAACAATAGTTTAAATTCACTAAGGATTCCTATAGTTAAATACTATGTTTCTGAGATAAGAAGTTTGCACCCATTATCTGATCAGTACCAGTAAATTTATGGGAACAAGAGAAAAAAATGTTGAAGTTGGAAATCCCAGGGAAAATTCAGTTCATTATTCTTTCAGGAAAAGAGACTATGGTGGTTTTTTTGTAATACCTTGAAGTTTTATTGCTCCTGATTAACAAAATACTCTAGTACTCTAGTGTGAAAACCCAAGCTCACTAATTGGAAAGAAAGAGGGCATATTTTTACTCTCTTTCTAAAATTGAATAGACTAGATATTCGTGTTTGATTTGTTCAGTTATGCATCAGTGCTGAAGCAGAGGTTTCCAGAGGGGCACAGTTGTGGAAAGACCTCTGGGCTAAGAAATCAGAAGGCTTGAGTTTTCATTCTGACACTGTACCAGCTAATTATAAGGACTTGAGCACACACAAAAAAAGTAAAACAGGAAGTTATCACTGAATTATTGGAATGGAGCAGGGAATCAGAAAGGGAGAAATTAAGTGTAATGAACTTTATTCTCCCAGCATCTGCATTCATTTGTGGCTACAAGGTTAGGTAGCTCTGAAAGTTTAATTAAATGTTTTAGGCTTATCCATAAAACTTAGTAATTACTTGTCACTCCCTTTACTGTGTCTTTAAAAAAAAAAGCTACAGTTTTGGTTCTTAAATATTAAATGTAATACTCATGAAACTGTTCCCTTTTGATAAACACATTTTAAGTTATAGCAAATATTATTGGGGGGGGGTGCTATCTTAGCATTCTAAATTTAGGACCTTAGTACATTACCAGATTTACTCAACAGCTGCCAACAGGGTCTTAATCTTGTTCAATTATGGAATTCTGAAAACAGAAGCATACTTTACACCAAAATAAATTATCTAAGGGTCATATAAGTATTTCATTAGTTAAATGAGTTTAAGGGCTTCATTTGAGGAAACATAAATCACTTACCTTGTTTTAAACAATCCATGTTTTCCCTAATGATGTTTACTAAGTCTGAAAGGCATTTATTTAAAGTAAGTAGAGTGACTTGTACATTGATTAAACTCTCTGCTTAGGTAGATCATGGCATTGCAATTTAGCATGTAGAGTTGAAGCGAGCATCAATTAAAGATGTAGCTAGGCTGAGTCAGCTGCTCATCAGAGGAGACAGGATTAAGGATCAGTTAAAAAATGTAAACCCCCAAGTACGCAAAACCTAAATGCAATAATATAACGAAAGCACAAAATCAAACCAATTGAAATAAAAAAATGAAGCACTTACCTAGTTTCATCACCTGAAAAGCGTGGCAAATTGTAGGAATTCATATTGCAAAGCACTGAGCAATACTTCTGTTGTTCTATACAAAGCCCACAGAATCCTGCAACATCTTGCAAAGTGCTCCACAGGTATCCAATACTTTTGAACTGATATCATTCTGCCTTCCTCAGTGGGTCCAAATCATGTAGCCACTGGTCTTCAAGTGATGAAAAGGTAAGCCCTGGAGAAATGGAGGATTGGTTTTCAGTTTTGAGGATGGGCTAGATATAAAAAGTCTACTACTCAGAGGTACCCTGGATACAAAAACAAAACAAAAAACCCCACCAAAACAAATTTTAAAAATGCCCTTTTGATTATTTTTTTTTAAGGATTTGCTTCCAAAAAGGACAGAATCCCTCAACCTCCCAACCCATATTTTAATAACCCAACAATGGAAGAGAAATATTTGACAGAGGGTGTATTAGATGTTGATGATCTCCAACTGCTTCCAAATCTGCATAAATAAAACTCCCATAAATCCTCACACAATGAACTTACTGAATGGGGCTCTATTTATCTGCCGCTGAAGGAGAAAGGGCCAAGCCAATCCTATTGACAGTTAAGTCTGTAGCTTCCAACATATCACTGAGGTCACTAACCCACTACTATAGGACGGGCTGCCATAAACAGCTGATGTGCTCAACAAAAATTAGGGATCAAATCAATTCATTGCTGAAACCCAATTTAAGGAGTGCTCAGTTTGCACAGTTTTGGTTGATCAAATTCAGTGATGAGATTCGATTCATATTTCAGTAATGAAGATCAGGGCTGGGAACTGATATATTGAAAGGTGTATTTTTCCATTTCTTCTCCACATAAAATATTCATGGATGCCATGTTCTACAGTGTACTCTGACAGTGTAACAGCTGCCAAAACCCTGGTACCTGAGGCCACTTTTACATCAATAAATTATCGAAGGTTACATCTGTAGCAAGATAGCTTTATTTGGCCATGCAAATAATACCAAGGTACGTAACACAGTTATCCCAGCTTTTGTTTCCTTGAAGGTGGATTATTGTTACATTCATGCTGCAAAGCATGCTGGAAAGCTCCGGCTAAGATGTAAGGAGAAAAAATACTTGCCTCTGTGCTCTATTAGAGGCAATATGACGTTGGGGAAAGGTCACAATTTGGAGTTAGACATCAGGAGCTGTGTGAAAGTGACCAAATTATTTCACCACTCTGAAACACGACTTGTTCACTGTTAAAATAGGAATGCAGTCAACATTATTTTGTAGGGTACTATCTACTAAGAATGTATCATATAGTACTGAAACACCAAAGTGCTTCTCTCCCTTTAGCAAAATTGACTGACTGTAGAAATTCAATTTTCTAGAGTACTGAAGAAGCTGTTCTCACAAATGAAAGATTCATTCCTTTGCCACTCACTCTTTCTCCTATTATGTCTTAAAACTCTGGATAGCTTCTTCTTCCTGACTATAGGAATGTCCTGAGTACATGGGGCACCTTCTCAATAAAACCATCAATCCAGAAGTGAAATTGCTGGGTCACATGATAGATCTATTTTTAATTTTTTGAGGAATTGCTATACTGTTTCCCATAGTTGCTGCACCATCTGGCTTATATGTAGAGTCTAGAAGCACAAACCAAATGAACAAACAAGACAAAACAAAACCAGAGACCAAAGGGGATGGCTGCCAGAGGGTAGGGGGAGGGGATGGATGAAAAGGTGAAGGGGAATGTAATTAGTGATATTGTGATAAGTTTGCACAGTGATAGATATTTAGTAGAATTAGTGGAGTGATCACACTGAAATGTATAAAAATGTCAAATCACCTAAAATTAATATAACTAATATAATATTATATGTCAATTATTAAAAGATTTTAATAAAAAATAAAATTGACCATAGAAATGAAAAAATATAAAACCCATCAATGACCTAGTGCAATATTGGTGTTAAAGACTTTGTATTTTGAAAGCACTTTTAAAACCATCACTAAGCTCTTTTTTTCTCCCCGTTAAAAAAGTATATGTGTGACCTCTCAGGAAAGGCTACAGAAGCATCTTGTATACCGCTGCAATTCATGCCTAGCTTTGAGGTCAGGATCTATTGAATAGCATCCTACTGACTCCTGCCCATGTTAGGTGCCCCCAGCATGCCAGACTACAGAAACTTTAGAAACAAGGTCCCAGCCAGCCAGTGTGGCTCAGTAGTTGAGCATCAACTTATGAACCAGGAAGTCATGGCTGGATTCCCTGTCAGGGCATGTGCCTGGGTTGCGGGCTCAATCCCTAGTTAGGACCATGCAGGAAGCAGCTGATCGATGATTCTCTCTCACCTCTGATCTTTCTAATTCTCTCTCCCTCTCCTTTCCTCTCTGAAATCAATAAAAATATATATAAACCAACCAACAAACAAAAAAAAACCACTATCCTCTCAAGTATTCAAGAGAGGAAGCACACCAAATGAACCTGCCAGGTTCACCCAGCCCAGCCCTGCATCAGCAACAGGAAGCACAGATTCCATCCCACCCCCTTCCCCTGACATTTCAAGGAAGGCCCCACTGCAGGAATACAGGTTCCTGCATAGTGGACAGCGATGCCTGACTGCCACAGCATGACCCCATCTGAGTTTGGATTACAGAGTCCCACTGGCTCTTGTCCCTGTGGAGCAGAGGTGGTGCCATTCAGGGGCAAGGTCTACAGTGACTCAGAAAGGATTTAATCCCTGAGGAATCAGAGTGAAAGTACACAAAAGCCACCATTTTTTTTTTTAAGGAGCCGAGGGTTTTGTTTGTCTAGAAGATAGCATCTTGGAAAGCTCTTGGCCTCATGCTCATTATCCCAGAGGGTACACAATGACTTCTGTCCTTCTAGAAGGAGGCCAAGTTCTGACTCACTGGATTTTTCTGAGTTCAGCACCATGGTCTCCAACATGCCTCCCACTCAGTGACCACCTCAGGAGTTTGGAAAACACATCTCAAGGCAGCAGGGCCTCGGGCTAACAAAGGCGGCCTCCACAGTAGCACATCTCCTTTTTCACTGCCAGCTTGTCCAATGTTTGACTTAAGTGGAAATGGCTGTTCATTGGCTGGGTTCATTAGTGAAAAATGTTTCAACGGTTCCATTTAACAACCTGGAATGTCCTTTGGAGAAGGCCAAATTAATGTGATTTTTACCTTAAGAAGCTTAGAAACATAGCTGCCGCTAACTCAATAATTACATTGTACTGCCAGCAACAATTCAATATTTTTTTTCTCGCCTGAGGGTTACAACACATTTGCACCATGGGGAAGCTTTTTCTCTTTACATCTCAAAACTGTACCACAAACTCTTCCTTTATTCACAACAGCGAGATCTCCAGCTGAGATAGGCACTTTTGTATTGCTCTAGATGACAGTTTTCTGTGTTCTTTCCAAGCGCAGGGGGTTTAATAAACATATCTGGCAGGCCTTCCATAGCTGGAGGGCCCAGGATGACACTGTGTGCAAACAATATGCTCACACTGGAGGGAAACAAGTTTATTCAATTATTCAATTAATAGATTACAGTCAAGATACTTGTTATCCTACAATGAAAAATGGGGCAAGAACTCTAAGAATTAGGGTAGGTCCCGGGATTAGTAACAGCAGGCATATGGCATATACAGCTCATGAAGATCTGGCCAAATGCATGAAAACATAACCGCCAACCATCCAAATAAACACACACACAAGTATTCAAACACACATGCATGCACACATATGCAAGACACACACACACACACACACACACTTGTGACTATACCCTAACAAAGGGGGACTCAAAATCTCATACTCAAATACTAGAATATTAGAAACTCATTAAATTCTTGAATATACTATTTTAGTTCTGAGTTTGGAGCTTGGGTAGGAGGAGAAGGTTGTTGGAAGGAACAACTCTGTGCACAGCTCTATGTTCTGTTCTCAGAGAATTCTGTGAGAACTCTAGAAAGATATTCATAGAGTTTCCCCTGTGAAAACTGGAAGGATTTATGCAGGATTTTTGAATGGCTCTGTCTACTCCAGAGCAAGACCTTTCCTTAATGCAGAGCATCTCAGAATATTCTCATGCCAGAACTCTCTCAGAAGCAATCCCCGGTTTCAGAGTGACGTTAATCTAGTTTGTATAGATATGTTCAAGCATCCTTAACAAGAAGTGAGCCACTACTCTTAAGCATGTGGTTTAGGGGCAAAGAGGGCATTTTTCCTTCTGTGAGGTGTTGGGATGTTATGTTGATACAATCACTTAGATGACAGTGGAAGAAATAGAGCTGGAAAGTCACCTTGGGGGAAACTAGGAAGGATATGGGTGCTTGGTGAGGAAATTTGGATTTATGCAGAGTGGGGAACCATTGAAGGGTTTTGTGCTGAAGAGCCATTTTCCTTGTCCTAGTCCAGCTGTACTGTTTTAAAGTCCTGGCTTTAGATGTATTCTCTATGACATGGCAATGTGGTTAGCATTCCAGGAAGCACAGGAGTAGCTGTTTGCAGTACAGATCAGTAGGGGAGCAATTCTCTAAGTGTTCCAGTGTAGAGCTATTCCTTTGAAAGTCTTCTCATCTGTGAGGATATCTACCCTCAGTTATGCTTTATGTTAGAGCTCACAGTAACTATAAGGCTAATTTGACTCGATTCTGGAACTGAGGAGGCCATCTCCACTTTACTGAGTGGAAAATAAAGCCAATGAAAATGTTGGAAAGATTTGCAAATCAACTAAGGATCACTAAGACAGAAAATACATTTACAAATAGTGAAATCTTTTGATTCTCTGGAGATAGATTGGGGAAAGCCACTGGGCATCTTCAGTTTTTTCCTCTGTGAGATTTAGCCAGGTGGGAGGGTAGACACACAATTCTTCCAGCAAGCAAGTGGGTATAGGAAGTTAAGCTGATGGCCTATTTTTGTTGCTAGGGAAGCTAGCCAAGGCAAGAGCCTGAAGTTGAAAATTAACACCTGCCCCCATTCTCAAGGGCAGAATTGTTCCTAAGTTCATGGTAGTGTCCCAACAAATGAATCAAGATGGCTTATTATCTGCCTGCCAGTTGTGACCTTATCCTGGCTCTCTCAGCAGGAGTCACTAATGTTCTCTACAGCAGGCTCTGCTAGTCTTCATTCCACTCCCTGACCAGTCCCTGGGCCAAACCAGAATAGGGCAAGCCTGGCCTGTCCAGAAGGCTGGCTCTAATTAGAGGGTGAGGGAACCCTGGCCATGGCTGGAAGCAAATGCAGCAGACACCTTTTCCAAGAGTGGCAGATAATGCTTTAAACCAAGTACATGTATCCAAAGTCAAGGTTCATGTTTAGATGCACATATGTGTAAAGGGGCTAAGCCTGAACAGGCAGTTCAAATAACTTATCCAAAGATTAAGGAGAACTAGATATGCAGAGTTGAAGCTATCAAGCATGTAAAGACTAGAAGAACAAACGTGTAAGAGAGAAGTCTGTACATTCCTGAGTCAAAGGCCTATTACCTCCACTTGGACTTCAAACCAAGGTGACCAGCTAGTGGGACCTGATGTCTTGTTACTTTAGATCTGCTCTCTGGTTTGTCTATCAAGAGCCTCGGCACACATCTGGCCTCTCAGTTGTAGACTTTGCTGGTCTTCATTACCTTGGCCATGCCTTCTGCTTCTTTTCTTTTGGAAATGAGACTCTACCCTGGGTCTCAGAGCCCTTGGTTAGAGCCCAGATGATTCGCTTCCTAAGTCTTCCAGGGGTTGATCCTCAGGGACCTTGTTGCTTGGGTCTTTTCTTCATGCCATATGTTTAAGTGGCGGATGTTCTGAAAGAGTGCTGTCAACCAAATGACTTTGAATGAGAACTGTCCTTAAGACTCTCCTTTCTGATTTTCATCCACTAGATTATACCTGCTAGAGTACTATCCCTTGATCAAATGGTGACTCTATATTATGTATTAGACAAACTGAGGTCCCTCAAAGATCCAGTTGTATAGTTCACTAGAGGCCCATTGCAAGAAGATTCTCGCAATAGGCCTTCCTTTCCCAGCTTCTGGCACCGGTTTTCCTCCGACACCCAGGACCCAGGCCTTTGGTCCTGCCACAGCAGTGAGGCTTGGCTTCTCCACTCGGGCCTCATCAGGCTGCAGCAGCGAGATTTGGCTCCTCTGCCAGGGCCACATTCGAGAAGCCAAGCCTCTACAGTCTTCAGTCATCTTCAGACTTTAGTCTTCGCTCTGTGCCTGCATATGCAAAGTAACCACCATCTTTATTGGGTTAATTTGCATATTCATCCTTATTGGCTGTTGGGCATAGCAGAGTGACACCAATTTGCATGTTTCTCTCTTATTAGTGTAGATTAGCTTTCTCAGCTACCTCCCATTGCTGCCAGCTTCCTCCTTCTTTCTTCTGTAGAGGGTATTTGAAGTTCCAGCCTGTCTTATGCTTTAAACTGCCCTAGTTAGGACAGTGTTTTCTGTATGCCTCTGGCTGTCTCAGCTTGAAAAACAGAGTTAACTTACTTCCCACCACAGAGAGTCATCCCACAGAGGGAAGAGATCATAAATTATAAAATATATAAGAAAAGAGCTTTGTAGATTGAAAAAGTCTATATAACTGTTAATATTATTAACAGTAGGATGGGGGGGGGGGGACTAATATACATGAAAGAAGCACACCATATCCATGATCTCATTTAGCTTAATTCTCCCAAGAACACTAGAAAGTAGCTACTATTATTCCTATTTACAGACAAAGCCATTAAGGCTTAGGAAGGTTAAGTAACTTAGCCAAGTTACTAAATGGCAGATCTGGGATTTACAACTCAGTTCTGTCTATTTGTAAAATCTGTGACTTTTCTTCATGCAAGACTGCCTCTACATAGCTACCAGCTACCAGTACAGAGTTAAAAACAGACAATGTATGGATCAAAGAGTATAATAAGATAATTATGTGGTAATGACAAATTTCAAATGCAGTTTGGGAAAAGCAAAGCTCAAGATGATTATCTTCCTGGGTTTCTTAGAGGAGGTGGGACTTAAGATGAGCTTTGAAAACTGGCAGAATTTAGATAAGAGGGGGGTGTTTC
The DNA here is from genome assembly GCA_004026665.1 of Murina feae. Taxonomy (NCBI): domain Eukaryota; kingdom Metazoa; phylum Chordata; class Mammalia; order Chiroptera; family Vespertilionidae; genus Murina; species Murina feae. The sequence continues at coordinate 15,090 of PVJC01006171.1, read as the reverse complement.
TGGGAAGGCGATCAGCAGGGGTGAGTCCAATGGGTGAAATTGGTGCTGAGAAGGCCTGTGACATCAGTCTGGGTAAATAGGATAGAACAGACAAGCAGAGGAACATCAAAAACCAGACAAAAGAGTTAGATATCATGGGGTAGGAAATAGGGAGCCAGAATCACATGGAGACTCTAACTCAAAGCAGCCTCGGTTATTATGATGTTTCTTTTTACTCACAGCCAAGAGAAGAAGGCTGCAGCCAGCTCATCTCAAAACTTTCTCCTACCACATTCATTCTGGTGAATCACTCATGAAATTACGGTATGAGCTGTGTGCATGATGATGAGGGTGTGAAAGGGATAATGTTACAAATCCAATATTCCACACACCAAGGCGCTGAAATTGGTGGTCATCTTCCAAACCAGACTTGGAGTTGAATTCTGCTCACTCATTTTTACCCACAACTATGAATTTCTCCTTGACAAACACAGACCTCTACTTCTTTATCTGTCCTCACCTCTTTTTTTTCTCTCAAACAGGTATGTGATGGTAAAAAAAACAACTGCAATGTGGTGGAGACTAGAGGAAGATGATGGAACAATGGAATAGTCTCAAAAGAAGCACTGGTGGGTGTGATCTTTCTACCTCGGCAGCAGCAATTCACTTGTGAATTTTAGTTAGAATTTTACCAAACCAACAATCCTACTATGGGCAAGATATGATATCTTTATTTCTAGCATTTAGGGGCTAGAAACCACTAAATGGGGAGGGGGGGAATTAGCTTGTTTTTAAAGCTTTCTCTAGTATATAACACTTGATCTTGAACTTGCCTTACATTAGTCTGCGTTAGTGTTCCCATAACAAAACACTGCAGTCAGGGTTGCTTAAACAATAGAAACTGATTTTCTCACCCTGGCAGGTGGGGCTCAGTTGGGCATCATCCTGTGCACCAAAAGGTTGTCAGTTTGATTCCTGCTGGGCTGTGGGCTCAATCCCTGCCCAGTGGGGGGCTGTGCAGGAGGCAACCAATCCATGTTTCACTTTCACAATGATGTTTCTCTCTCTCTTCCCCCCCCCCCGTCCCTCTCATGTTCTTTCTCTTTAAAAATCATTTAAAAATATATTTTTTAAAGAAACTTATTTTCTCACAGTTCTGGAAGCTGGAAGTCCAAGATCAAGCTATTGTCAGTTTTCATTTGTCCCGAGGCCTCTCTCCTTGGTTTGCACATGGCTGTCTTTTTGCTGTGTCCCCTCATGGCCTTTCCTCTGTGTATGTGAACTTCTGATATATCTTTCTCACCTTATAAGGACAATCTTAACAACCTCCTTACAGGCTCTGTCTCCAAATGTAGTCATATTGGGGGTTAGGGCTTTAAGGTATAATTTGGGGGTAGGGGACACAATTTAGTCCATAATAAGCCTTAATACAATTTACATGAAAATATGAAATTGTGGAAATGCTACATATATGTATGTAATTACTATTTTTTTTCATATTGTTTAACATTTATGCTAATTTATCTCAAGTGGGTTTCCTCTAATTCACTTTGCATAAGTAGAATGTGGAACGAGGGAAGAAAAAAGCAAAGAGCACTGAGGATATATGAAGATGGTTCTAGTTCTGTCATTAACTTCCTGTGTGACCTTGGGTGAATCACTTTACTTATCTACATGTTACTATCCTTATCTCTTAAAGGAGAGCCTTTTAAAAATAACAATCTCTAGTGACATTTCTAACTACGATGCCTATGATTTTGTGATTTGGCTTTATAATTGAATCAATCAAAAACTATTTATTCAGAGATGACGAAAGCTATAAGCTCTGGCTACATGCTGAAATTCTTTGACCAGAGCATAAATATTTGCATTTGCCCAATGGCTATGACTCTTCACTATAAGATGGAGGTGAGGACTGAGAGGTATCAGGTTCACCTGGTTACCACAACAACTAGGGCCGCTAAAGTTATGTGTGTGGTACTTGGCTAGTCAGTGTTGAAATCACAGGGAAGAGTTCCCAATCTCCACTTCATTGGATGATATGTGTGCACAACCTACACAACACACTCTTTGGCAAAAGCCAATTTTGCAGTCACTTTGGACCTCTGTGTATATAATTTCTTTTATTGTGGATTTATCTGGCTTCTGCTTTTTGGAAGGCATATTCCTAATAATTAGCATGTACCAACTCTATTTAATCAGACTGTTCATTTAAAAATATTTCTGTTCTGCATGTGGTATTCACAGGTATCACAGGTAATTGGTGATGAATGTATGTTAACAAAAATGTCACAGTTATAATATAATGAAAGAAAATGACAAAAACACTCCAGGGATAGAAGGATAGATATGTACTCAATCTACAGTTGGGACAAAAACATAATTTTTGATACTCTTGTAAGATAAGGAAAGAGAAGAATGTACAAAATAAGAGAAAAATGTATTTTCCAAATAAAATTAAAATCTATCCTGTTTAGTTTAAAATATTTTGAGCTTAACATTTTCATTGAAATATGTTATTGCTACATATTATTTATAAAATTAACCTGGTTAATTTTATACTTGCCCTCATACTATGTTTATAATATAATATATTCATCCATAGCCAACTGGTACTGCTCCATGACAGGGTGACAAGGAAATGCAAAGACTGTAATATAATATAAATAATATAATATATCATAACATTGTGCTTGCTTTCATGTGAACATTAAAGAAACCAGCATTATATGTGCATAGAGCCACAAAAGCTTACTTTTTAATTATTGTAACTTAAAGCTTAAAGTGTACATTTTCTATAATATTTAATATCTATTTATGAAACCACAAGTAAAAATAAATCCTCCAAATTAGCTCCAAACCTGATATGCATTCTAGTACAATTCCCTTACATATTTCAACCTGTTTTTTATTTGTTCACTCATCTAATAGAAGCAATATGCCAAACATCCAGGCCCTACTCTGATACCTTGATATACCATTCTTGATAGTCATAGGACCTAAAGTCTAACAAATAAGTAAAGAAATTCATAGAAATAAGTGGTGAATAGATTGAGAAAAATAAAATAGGACAATGTGATAGACCAATGGTTCTCAAAGTGTAGTCCTCCTGAGAAGCTGATAGAAATGCAAATTATCGGGCCCTACTGAATTAGAAACTCTGACTCAGCAATCTATGTTTTAACAAGTTCTCCAAGGAGTTTGATGTGTAGCAAAGTTTAAGAACACCTGTGATAAATGGGTTTGTGGTAGGATAAGAGAACTTGTAGACTGAGAATTCAAGAAAGACATCTCTGAGAATATTTTGACAGATGTCTGAATATTGAGAAGGGACCAGCCATGTAAGCAATTTAGAGAGGCATTTTCCATGCAGGGGGAACAGCACAACAAAGACCTTGAGGCAGAAAAGTTTGCTGAATGTGAGATACAGAAATAAGGGCAATGCCCTTGGAGCACCGTGAAAAAGGGGGAGAGTGACATCCTTTCTAATAAAAGAGTAATATGCAAATTGACCATCACAAGATGGCTACCCCCATGTGGTCAAAGATGGCCACCACAAGATGGCCAGCAAGGGAGGGTAGTTGGGGGGAAACCCAGGCCTGCAGGGGAGGGAATTTGGTGGAGACCCAGGCCTGCAGGGGAGGACAGTTAGGGGGGACCATGCTGGCAGAGGAGGACAGTTAGTGGGGGACCAGGCTGGCAGAGGAGGGAAGTTGGGAGGACCCAGGCCTGTAGGGGAGAATAGTTAGAGGGGACCCAGGCCTGCAGGGGAGGACAGTTGGGGGGGAACCCAGGCCTGCAGGGGAGGACAGTTGGGGGGGAACCCAGGCCTGCAGGGGAGGACAGTTGTGAAGGACCCAGGCCTGTAGGGGAGGGCAGTTGGAGGGGACCCAGGCCTGAAGGAGAGGACAGTTGGAGGGGACCAGGCTGGCCAGGGTGGACAGTTGGGGGTGACCAGGCTGGCAAAGGAGGACAGTTGGGGTGACCATCCTGGCAGGGGGAGGGCAGTTAGGGGCAATCAGGCCAGCACAGGAGCAGTTAGGCATTGATCAGTGTAGCAGGGGAGTGGTTAGGGGCATTGGCAGGCGAGTGGTGGGGAGCCAGCAGTCCTGGATTGTAAAAGGGGTATCTGACTACCTGTTTAGGTCCAATACCACTGGTGGGATTGGGCCTAAACAGGCAGTCGGACATCCCATCCCTCAAAGGGTCCCAGATTGGAAAGGGTGCAGGTTGGTCTGAGGGACACCACCACCACCACCCACCCCCACTCCATGCATGAATTTCGTGCACTGGGCCTCTAGTAAGATTATATTGAAGAGGCAGGCAGATGGTGTGTAAGTGTCTGGAAGAACAAGCAAGAATCTCAAGGAGCCAGCACATAGCAATGAAGAACAAATCATCAATGAAACCCTCTTCACTTAAAGAGAGGTAAGGGTTGCTTCTAAATAGGACCTTTTATTTCTCTCTTCATCTATCTACCTGCTTTTATATAGTAGTATAAAAAATACCACATTTACATAAATGTGTGAATTTGTTTTAATTTGATTCACTTGTAAAGTAGCAACAGAACTATGAACTCCTAGGTGGGAGAAGGTATTTAGGATTGTCCATCGTAAGTTTACATCATAAATTTATATCATTTATAATATATGGTAATAGCAAATTTGTGATTAATATTTCAACAATGTTGGTATCAATTGAAGGTTTGTTGCCCTTGAGAAATTCATGATCTGATGGGACTAAAGTTTAGCAGAATGCCTTACCATCTTTGAGAAGCACAACTTCAATGAAATAGTTGGATTAGTTAGATCAAGTTCTCAGTTCTTCCTAAAGAAGCAACTGTGCATACTGATCTGAAGTACACTGATTAGTGGATTGAGAAAATAATGTAATATGGCAGGGAGACTTTGTTGTGACCCCTGTGATGCCAGAATGCAGACATCTGTGTGGTTCCATGCCCTGCTCCACCAACACAACTTGAGTGTGGACAGAACCCGTGACTTGCTTCTGGCTAATAGAATATGGCAGAGGTGACAGGATGAATGTGATTACATGTATGTGACTCTCTCTCTCTTACTGGTTTTGAAGAAGTAAGCTACCATGGTGTGAGCTTCTATATGAAAAGATCCATGCAGCAAGTCACTGAGAACAGCCTTGGGCAAACAGCCAGAAAGAAACTGAGATCCTCAGTTCAGCAACCTGCCAGGAACTGAATGCTGGAATGACCATGGAAGCCTGGAGGCAGTCAAGCCTAGATGAGACTGCAGCCCCAGCAGGCACCTTGATTGCAGCCTGTGATATCTTGGAGCAAAGGACATAAGCTAAACCATGCCTGGTCTCCTGACTCATAGAAACCATGGCACAGTAAATGTGTGGTTTTAAGCACTGAGTTTGTGGTAACATTGTTGTACAGTGATAAATAAATAAGTAATCCATAATTGCTTACATTAACTAAGTGTTTTCCTGTGCCAAGTACAATTAACTCAGTATTATTATTATTATTAGTAGTAGTAGTAGTAGTAGTAGGGGCTCGGTGCACAAAAATTTCACCCCGGCCTGTGCCCTCTCTCAGCCTGGGACCCCTTGGGGGATGTCTACCTACTGGCATGCCTGGCCAGCCTGGGTGAGGGGCTGAGGGCTGTTTGCAGGCTGGCCAACCCCCCCAGTGGGAACCCTCACCCCATGGGGGTGTGGCCAGCCTGGATGAGGGGCTGAGGGCCGATTTCAGGCTGCCCACAGCTCCCATTGACCCAACGTCCCAGTGAGGCTGGCTGGAATCAGGTTTCTGGGGTTTATTTAACTTTTATAATTGAAACTTTGAGCAGAGGCCCGGCTGGCCTAGGCAGGCAGTTTCAACTCCATCGCTGGTGCAATGGAAGCCTCCTGTTTGCTCTAGCTCCATGGCTGCTGGCCACCATCTTGGCTGGGTTAATTTGCATACAAATTGGCTGGTGGGCGTGGCTTGGCTGGTGGCCATGGCTTAGGTGTCTCTGAGTGATGGTTAATTTACTATTACTATTTTATTAGGATTAGATTATTATTATCATTTTACAGATGAGAAATTTGAGGCACAAAACAGTTAAGTTACTTGACCAAGGTTATACACATAGTAAGTAAAGACAAAACCTAGTCTATACTCTTAACCACTACACTAAAGTGCCTCTCACTTTGCCTAGTTGTTACACCAATACTAACATTTAGAAGGTTAGCATTGGTGATATCAATGGACACATATTGTAGCATGAAACCATATATGATAATCAGTGGGAATTTCCTTGGTATCATTTGTTGTTGCCCAATTTTTCCTTTGATTATTCAAATACTGAGTTCAAAAGTGTTATTAAGTAGAAAATTGTCCATTGAGAGTAATAGATAAAAATTCAAAATGATCATGGTTTAGAAAAAGTGAACAAGAAACAAAAATATATCATTTATTAATATATCTTATTTATTTATTTATTTATTGCTAGGGACCCAGTGCATGAATTCATGCACTTTGAAAGGAACTGTGGGCCGAAAACCTGAGGTGGGCACAGGGGCAGGTCTCAGCCCATCCTCTGTGCCCTGCCTGGCCCCTCCTGCCCCCTCCTGCCGCAGCCCCCAGTCCTCTGTCTGCCTGCAGCCCTGCTCCCACTGCCGCCAATCCCATGCACTGATGGCACTGGCCCCGCTCGCACCCACTGATGGCCCAGAGCAATTAGGGCCAGTCCCAGCAGCAGGTGTGAACTGGGCAGGTGCTGTCAGCAGGTATGAGCAGTGGCTGCAGCCCCAATCACCCCTAGGAGCAGGGGGAGGCAGAGAAGCCCTCAGGAGTGATCAGGACCGGAAGCCACTGCTCACACCTGCTGACGGCACCAACCGATCAGAACTAGCGTTGGGTGCCAGCAGCGGGTGCAAGAGGTGGCTGTCAGCCCCAATTGCCCCTCAGGAGCAGGAGGGGAAGCCTTGATAGGTGATTGGGGCTGGCAGCCATCACTCATACTTACTGAAGGAGCTGATTGATCAGGGCTGGTGCCAGGTGCCAACAGTGGGTACAAGCAGTGGCTCTGGTACCGGCAACAGGTGTGATCACCAGGTGGGACCACAGCACATGGGAGCAAAGAATTTTCAGTAACCACCAGAGGCTTGCCCTGATGATAGCGACCGGTGCCCTGACTTGGTCTGGCACTCCCGCTCACCTGCTGCACCATCCCACCATGGCTGATGCCCACGTGTTATACTTGCACTCTCTGATGGTCAGTGTACATCATAGCAACCAGTTGTTCAGTTGTTTGGTTGTTCCGCCATTTGGTCTATTTGCATATTGGGGCTTAATATATATATAGATAGCAACTTACATTTGTGCACTTCTAATCATTGTAATACTCTCTACGATATTCTATCATACTCTATCCTCATCGTAATCTTTTGAGAAAGGGAGAGTGGATATTACTCTCATCTGTGAGATGCTAAAGCCAAATAGCAATATGGTCCTATGAAAGTACTAATTCTTTAATCCTAGAATCTTAAATATTAAAGAGGTTTAAGAAGTCATATAAGCAAATAACTCTTAACTAAAATTATACTTCAGAGGAGTAAATTATTCTATATTCTCCACCTCTCAAGTCAGTAAGAGAAGAGTGAATGAATTAGAGTTAGAGTAGGAGGTATCAATCCATGGCAACAGTGGCCACAGATCAAGAAGAGACCAGATTCAAAAAAATACACATTATTTTTTTCTTTCTTGCCTAAGCACCTGAGGTTGGAAATCAAAGATGTAAACTAACCATGCCTCATGGGTAATCACCCAGTCTCTTCAAACATCATATAATCTACTTCCTTACCTATCTTGTCTCCTGTCACTTTTACCATTGCTCATTTAATTTTGGGCCCCCTGATCTTGCTGTCTTCAGAACATGACAAGCTCTTCCTCTTATCGGGCTCTTTGCACTATCTGTTCTGCTCTCCTGAAAAGGTTCTTTCATGAGACATTCTCATTGTTTTCGGTTGTCTGCTCAAATATCACCCCAAAGACACATTTCCTGACCATTCTATAAAAAAAAAAAAAAAAAGACCACCTCTGCATTCCATTATTCCCTTAATTGGCTTGAAAGCCCACATCACAACTGGAAATTATGCATTTTGCCTGTTTTATTGCAATGTAAACTCAAAGTGTGAGGACCTTGCTTTCTTGTTTCCTGTTGGTATCTCAGTTCTTACAGCAGTATGTACAACACAAAAGATGCTCAATAAATATTTATGAATGATGCCAGGGCATAATCTCATGGCAAGTCACAGAGCATCTTCTCAGAGTGATATGGAATGATTGTGCAAGCAACTGGAAATCCATCTAAATAATAATACTAATCAATTTTCCCATCAAGTTTATAAGAAAGTATCTCAAAGGACTTTGGAGTCAAAATACTCCTCTTGCCTATGGTATTAGCTTCCTAATGTGCTGTTATAAGTTCAGTGGCTTAAAACAACACAGATTTGTTATTTTACAGTTCTGGAGATCAGAAGTCCAAAATGAATCTCACTGAGATAAAATCAAGGTGTCTGCAGGGCTGTGTTCCTTCTGGAGGCACCAGAGGATAATTGCTTTCTTGCCTTTTCCAGGCTTTAAAGGCTGCTATGGCAGCTTCTGTCTTTAAAAGCAGCAATGCTGGTGGAATCTTTCACACAGAGCATACTCTGACATTGACTCTTCTGCCTCCCTCTTCCACACTTAAGGAGACTTGTCATTACATTGGGCCCACCCAGATAATACAGGGTAATCTCCCCATTCAAATTCAGTCGATTAGTCCTAGCCAATTTGGCTCATTGGATAGAGTGCTGGCCTGTGGATCAAAGGGTCCTGGGTTCCATTCCAGTCAAGGGCATGTACTTGTTTGCAGGTTCTCCCTAGCCTACACCCTAGTTGGAGCTCATGCAGGAGGCAACCAATCAAGGTGTTTCTCTCAAGTCAATTCAGTTGATTAGCCATGTTAATATTATCTATACCATTAATTTCTCCTTGCCATGTAACCTGACTTATTCCCAGGTTCAGGAATGAGAATGAGGCCATCTTTGAGGGCTACTGTTCTGCCTATATCTATCAATCCACTAATGGTGTATGTGTGTGTGTGTGTGTGTGTGTTAAATAACCAGAATTTGTTCTTAGAGAATCATTTTGACTCTCCATACCTGCTGCTTTCATCACAAACTTTACAGTTTAACTATCTACTCTGTTTTTGCTAGAAAATACCACAATGGTTACTAGACTAATGCTTTATCCTTCGATCTCTTTAGAAAACTGGGATAGTGTTTGTCCTTCAGTCTCTTGTCTTGTTCTCTTTGGTTTCTTAGGAGCAGCAAGACTGGGTCTTTGATTATGTCTTTAGGGTGTTTCAGTGTCTTGGGATGCAGTTCTTCCGAACACAGGTGAATTTTCTCATTAAGGATGCTTGATACTCTCTCCATCCATTTCTCTTGGTTCTATTTCCTCTTTGCACTGTTTGCTGGGCCTTCTCAGTTTGAAAATTATTTTTCTTGTTAAAGCAGTCTACCAGAAAATAGAGTGATTCCTGGTAATAAGGAAAAAGATTCCCCAACCAAAGGACCTAACGTTAATCAGAGCCAGACCTCCTGGCATTCTATATCTCCCTACAGTTTATAGGACATGTTTACCCTGCCATCCATTTTCATTTTCATAGCTCTTTCTCATTGTTCTTGCTTGAAAGCAACTTTATACTTCTTTAGCATTTGTTAACACCTTCAACTCATTCTAAGCTAGTCTCACTAGAATACAATCTGTTTAGAATATTTCTGTTGCATGTTTAGTATTTGTGACTCTTAAATCTTAAAACCAGGAGAGAGACGGATTACTCCAAGTAACTCAAGAGCAGGGAATGGCCCATTGAAGGTAACATGGCTGAGAAGCCTATGGGTCTAGTCCTTTCGCTCTCAGGGCTTCTCCATGGCACTGCCCAGCGAATCTCTTCCATCACTTTGTACCTTCTTCCATCTCTCTCTTGAGTGCTTTAAATATAAGCTCATCAGAGAGCCCCCCTTACCAGTCACAAAAGCTTCTTTAGATGTGCCTACTTTTATTCACATGGCGATTATTCATGAATATATGAGCAGAATTACATTTTTCAGGCTCCCTTATCTCCTTTGAGCTACATTTTCTTTTAAAATCTACTCACAGAATGATGCTATTTCTTGAGAATCATTCTTTTACTTGGGAAGAAATGCGTTTTGAATGCCTAAAGAACATATTTGACTGGGCTCAGTCTTCCCTCCTACAACTATTTTTAACTCTAAAAGTAGGTTCTCATTTTCTCCCACAATCCCCAACACTTTCACAGCCATCATCTTGGTAATAAAAATTAAGTTCAGAGCAGCAGTATTCTCTACCTTCTGGAAGATCAAATTAGTGGTAAAGAACAGCAAGGTAAGTATTTATCTAATTTCCTGATTTTAGTAGAATAAAAATTGATTCAATGGTACATGTTCCATTTGCTAGTTGGGTAACATCTCTGAACCTTGCTTACTTTGCCCATCTATCAGTTAGAGAAAATACATTTTTCTTTTTTAGAGTTTCTAGGGAGGATCAAAAGAGGAAGTTGTGAAGATATCTTGGGAAGTGAAAGCTAAACAGACAAAAGTTCTAAGCTGTTTTTCCCAAGGTCCAACATACATGAAAAAAGAACTGCAGAAACAATAGAGCAGAACTATCTGTCTGAGCAAAGGCAGCAAAACTGAATCCAGGGGTCATAAAATACCTGATTTAATTCAGAAATGCAGGGTAATTGCTTGTAGCATAATCTGTTATGTGGCCTGCAATATAGAACAAATAAGCAGAATTTGGAGAAAGGGATTCAAGTGTTATGAAGTAGAAGCTATACAGAAAAAAATGAAACAGGCTTCAGCAATGAAAAGAAATGTTTAAGAGATGACCCATTCATTCAGCAAATAGTTAATGCTTACTATTTACTAAATGTATAGGGATTAATATGAGGTACGAAATGTAAAAGGGCATGGTCTCTGCTCTCAATGAGCTATTAATTGCATAAATAGTGATTTTTATGTTCAAAACATTTATTCAGAAAAAGGCTTTACATTTTTTGCTAAAAGTCAGCCAACTTGTGAAATGTGGGGCAGTAAAAATAAAAACATGGTTTTTGTTCACCATACAATCTGATATATAGAAATATATTAAAAAATGATATAATGTAAATATTTTATATCAGTCAGGATGAGCTAGACTATGCTGTCATAACAAACAAACGCACAATTTCTGTCATATAATGCAATAAATTTTTGTTCTCCTATTTTCATCTATTTACTTCATGTGGGATTTCACTATCAAACCAGGTTTCAGGAGGGTGAGTCTCATCTCCATGTTGGCTGGGACACAGCATGAATAGGACTAATATTACTATACTTATTATCCATGATAAAGGTGAGGAAGAAATATACCTCAAGGTTTCAGATTGGCCTCCTCTACCTACAAGTGGTTCATTGTTTGAAGGCTTCTTTCCGTCTTCTCAGACCTTTCCTTTGACCCTTCCACATATAGAACTGGGTTCTTAGAAGCCTAATGCATATTAATCCCTCTGCCTAAAACATACTTCCTGGCCTTCACACCACCAATAACCTAAATCTAGTTCTGGGCTTAGTTGGCAGGTATAAATCAGATACAAAGAAGCACTTTATAATAAATTGCAGTCTTAGGAAATCAGAAGAGTAGCATTTCTTTTATCTTAAAGTTCTGATATGTGCTCACCTGAACAACATTCATCCAATAGATTCACGCTGGGCTCCAGCTGGGTACCAGGCACTGTGCAAGAGTGAGCAACATCAACCTGTTCTGTGCCCTCATGGGAGGGCACATGTAGTCAAATAATTACACAATGGATACTCCAAACCGCAATAAGTTCTAGAAAGGAAAAAGAATAGTATGTTGTAAGTATACATATCAGAGGTTTTTGGAAGGTTTTCTTAAGCAAGTGGCATTTGAACTGAAACCCAAAGGATACATCGTAGTTAACAGGTTGAGAGATGAACCGACCAAGTTAAGTCAGTGGTTTCAAGCCACATAATGGTTAGTTATGAGTTACTAAGATAAACTAGTAATATTTTAGAGTGGATTACATTTTTTATGTAGAATAAATTCCAGAGTAGCGCTATAATTCATCATTCCCAATCACCTATTGTGCATTCCTCCTCTTTCTGCTGGAAAGAATGGAATTGTGAGCCATATACGCTGTATATTCTGTGATTATACATGTCAGATATGATTATTAAGGTGGGTTTTTGTGCCTGTGAACATCATCTCTCACATGATGAAAGGTTGGGAACGGGTGAAAAAGATGACATATCACAGGGAATTCTAAGCCAATGATCACATGTCAAAAGAAAGGCCATTTACAGTAGAGATTGTCAAAGGATACAAAATGTAATTTAATAATTCTTACTGAGATGACATAAATCATAAAACAATAATCAGTTTATTTTTTTCAATTAAAAATATTTCTATGAACTCTGCTGAGCCAAAATATATTTATTGCTGACATGACACAAATAAAATATTACATTGGCTTTTTACAAATGTTTATTTTCTCCTTACACCCCAATCATTGAGTTTTTCTTGTACGTATATATGATGTGTTTTATACATGTTCACCCTCATAACTTGACAGATGGGAGGGATCTCGCAGTCATTTCTAAAAGCAGACAAAGGCCGTTGGTTCTGCTCCGCGTGATGGTTTGTGAAGACAGAATATCACACGCTTCCATTGATGATTATATAGCTCTATCCATCTGTCTGCCACAGGAGGTTGGGAGACGGAGATACAGCTCCCACCGTCCCCATAAACAAAAGTAGACCATGCTGTCACCAGTCAGACACGCCAGCTAATTGGAGCTGTCGGCAGACACAATGTTCTGTGTCAACAGCTCTAGTAACAGTTTGAAACAGCAATGATATGTTGGTTGATGGTGAGGATGACACATGTGTCTCTAATAGCATGCTAGAAATCTGACATAACTAGAAAAGAATTACTAAAATGTGATTCCTGGTATTCCTCTTCAGAGGTTGGGGTGGGGGGTGGTTGTAACCCATCTTTCTCAGTATCACTTCACAGGCTGACAGCTTAATTCAATACTCATAATGTCTAACTTTAAAATTAATCTTGCTAAAAAAGATTTGGTTTAACAAGCCACCAAATCTTAAACTCTTTTAGAAAATGAATAGGAAAAAAAAAACTTATTCGGATAGCTTTCTAAGTTGAAAGCAACATAAAAAGAGACATTTTCTCAAATTACCATTTCTATAACTTTAGATTTATACTGGTCTTCAGGAAAGTAAATTTTTTACAGTTAATGTATATAAATGTTCATAGATGTGGCTTATTCTTGAACTTCATTTCATGATGGATAAATAGGCCCAATATGGAAACATTTTTGAAAAGGCTTTGGAACCTAAATGCATGCTGTTCATTAATCTCTGTATAATTGTACCTGTTAGGAAAGCTTTACATCATGCAGTATGTCAGTGACAAGTCAGGATGTCTTTTGTAGTTCCAATGATGTATTTATTTTCTAAATAATTTAATCACCTGACTGAGTTTGAATTTTAGCTCAGCTAGTTACTGGCTTGGGCAAGTTAATTAAATGCTCAGCCTCAATTTTCTCACCCATAAAATGAAGATAATAATATAACCCACCTCAAAGGGTTTTAAGGGTTAAATGGGTTATTACATGGCAAGTGCCTGGTACATCACACAGTAGGCAGTCAATAAATATTATTATTATTATTATTATTATTATTATTATTATTGGTTTATTTTCAAGGAGAGTCTTTGATGATTCATTAAAGCAAGAAAATAAATTAAAAAAAAAAAAAAAAAAAACAGTTCAATGCTACCCTAGCCAGTTTGGCTCAGTGGATAGAGTGTCAGCCTGTGGAATGAAGGCTTGATTCCAGTCAAGGGTGCATGTCCAGTTTGTGGGTTCAGTCCCCAGTGGGGGGCATGCAGGAGGCAGCCAATCAATGATTCTCTCTCATCATTGATGTTTCCATCTCTCCCTCTCCCTTCCTCTCTGAAATCAATAATCCTATATAATAAATAGGTAATATGCAAATTGACCATCATGCCCTTGCACAGGATGGTTGCCCCCATGTGGTCACAGATGGTCACACCCACGTGGTCACGAGTTGGCTGCCACAAGATGGCTAGCAGGGGATGGTAGTTGTGGGTGATCAGGCCCTCAGGGGAGGGCAGTTAGGGGCAACCAGGTTGGCAGGGGAGAGAGGGAAGTTGGGGGGAACCAGGCCTGCAGAGGAGGACAGTTGGGGGTGATTGGGCCAGCAGGGGAGGGCAGTTAGAGGCAAGTGGGCCAGCAGGGGAGCAGTTAGGGGGTGATCAGGTTGGCAGGCGAGTGGTTGGGAGCCAGCAGTCCTGGATTGTGAGAGGGATGTCCGACTGCTAGTTTAATCTAAACTAATAAAAGCGAAATATTAAAATTAACCGTTTCTCCGAGACAGGGTAAGCCACGCCCACCAGCCAATCAGAGCGGCTGTATGCAAATTAGCCCAGCCAACATGGCGGCTGCCACTCCCGGACCTGAGTAAACAACCCTTTCCATTGCGGCAGCAGCGAAAGTGAAGCTGAGCCCTTCAGCTCAGCTCCGATTAAACTGCCTCTAGCGAAACACAGCTTTTTGAAACATTGTAACAATCACAGAATCCTCCGGAGCTGAAGGAGAGAGCAGCTCCAGCCTAACCAGTAACAGTAACAATTGTTTCATTATAGACGCTGCGAGGTGAAGCAGAGGCTTCGTTAGCAGTTAGAAGGCCGCCTTAAAGGAACAGTGTATCAATTACCCCAGGCCTTCAAGGAACAGTATCAATTATAGGAGAAAAAACTCCAGACCTGTGCCCAGCTGGCCTTGCTGGGACGTTGGGTCAATGGGAGCTGTGGGCAGCCTGAAAGCCCCTCACCCAGGCTGGTCAGGCACGCCAGCAGGTGGGCATCCCCCGAGGGGTCCCAGACTGCGAGAGGGCACAGGCCGGGCTGAGGGACCTCCCAGTGCACAGAGCGGCTGCAGGGCGGGACAGCACAGGACCCAGGACCCATGATGGGA